>LT649767.1:0-14225 GCA_900128395.1 Stramenopiles sp. TOSAG23-2
AAATGAAATTTGCACCACATACTTTAAATTCACGCGATGTTAAACATTCAATAGTACCAGCAAATGCCATTTCTAAATGTCCTCTGTCGCATTCCGGTGCAGTATCTGGATGGCGTTTAAATACACGTTGGAAACTTTCTTTAAATACACTTTGTCCGAAACTATCTGCTAATACGGATAAACCTCCCGTCTTCTCCACACAACGTTTCATTTCCAATAAACCAACTTGATCTAAGGAACATGCAAAGATATCAACTACATGAGAATTACGAACGCAACGATCTGCAAGGCCTTCATAATGTTGACATGCATCTTTGAACATTGGTGCTAATCCTTTCAATAAATCATTATGCGATCGCATTGTTTTACTCAATTCTTTTGAAACAATCGCTCCAGGACCATGTGTACATGGACCACCAACAAAGGTCATGATTCGTGCACCTATTTTTTTTGTTTTATAAAATTATTATATATGTTAGAAAATTATTATATATATATATATATATATACGGTAATGAAACAATAATTTTATATGTGTGGAGGTCGGATGAACGAAATCTCATTTTTGGGAGGATTTATGATATATATATATATATATATACTTACCACTATTAGGTACAGCTGTTTCCAATAATCCAACTGCAACAGCTAATGCAGAACCAGTTGCTCTTGAAGGTCTTAAACCTTCACCTACATGCCATGGATCACGTGCTAAATCATCTAATACAGATTCCAATGAAAAACCACATTCCGATACAGGCACTAAAAATCGTCCTATTGCTTGATCATTACCTGTACTTGGTTGTTGACCTGCCATGCCACCTGGTCTAATACCTAGCAACGCACTAACTTTATTAGCATCTAATGCTTTCTCTCCACGGAATACAAATGATTTTGGACATTCCGTATAACCTAACTCATGCAATTGCACATTTGTTCCAAACGTCACTAAACCGACCAATGCTTCATCTGGTAATAAATTTAAACATTGTTGTAGTGAATCTTTCAACTCTTCCAATTGATCTTCACTTAAACAAGTATCTACAACAAATAAGAAAACAGGTGGACCTGCACGTCGGTTTGGCAACGCATATTCTAAAGTTGTGTATTGCGGTATTAACTCTGCTGGCAAATTCGTTTCACTAAGTAATTCTGCGTAATGTGGTGGGAAATGATTTCTTGTCAAGCAAAATGGACAAGTCCATAACTTTGAATGAAAATCTACTTGACACCATGGATTTAATATTGCCCCACAGTTTGGATTTTTACAACGTATTGGATCATAATCTACTGCAGCAATCGAATGTTGTGGTGCGCGATTCTTTAAAGGCGTTAAAATACATCCTACTGGAACTACAATACGCGTCGCTTCGATACGTGATGATGGCCACATATTCCAACTAAATCGTACACCATCTCGTTCCTCCGCTGCCATAAAATCCCATCCTGACATATTTATGTTTTAATATATTTTTTATAAATTATTTAGAATGTGTAATAATTTACTATAATATATTCACGTTTTTTGTTTTTTTTTAAATTATATATATATATATTGGTTATGATCACTTTTCAATACTCACTGTTATATAGATAGATAGATAGACACACGAATGTACGTAATCCCTATATCTAATAAATCGTTGAAACCCTAAGTGTGAAGTAAAGTTAGATGAAGTGATAGATATATATTGATGTTGTTTTCAAGGTCGACTATCTCTTCGACTATTTCATCTCTAATTATGTCTATATATTTATTTATTTCAAGAGTAGACGCGTGTTGGGTCCTCTCTGGTTGGGTGGAGAGGAGGTGAATCGTTATTTTTTTGGGAGGATGTAGTAGAGTAACAAGTATGAATTACTATCAATCACTCGGGATCAAATACAGGATGTAGTAGAGTAACAAGTATGAATTACTATCAATCACTCGGGATCAAATACTTCTTTCATTCATTATGCACTTATTATTTTCCAAACAAGGTATTTGGGAGGATGTAGTAGAGTAACAAGTATGAATTACTATCAATCACTCGGGATCAAATACCTCTTTCATTCATTTTCCAAACAAGTTAAAAGTATTTTTGCTCCTCTTCATATATTTTATTTTGCTTAGTTATAATCAGTAGGGGGATAGCATTGAATAAGGTAAATAGCATGGGAATAGGAGGGAATATTAGTCTGCGTCGTCAGACTCTTTCCGGGAAGAAAGAGTAAGGGAATATATTTTACTTAAAAGTATTGTAATTTTTCGAAAGGATTAAGGATTTCGGGGTATATTTCGGACGTTGATTTTTTTTTATTTAATTGCGCAGCATCCAATAATTTCAACAAATTAAAGATATTTCAGCACATCATATAGTATATAAGTAATACAAATGTTGAAGTAAACAAGTATACCGGTTGTGTAAATGTTACTTGCCGCTACAAAAGACATCATCATGGGAATACACGTTTGAACGTTTGCCATATGCTTAGATAATTGAAGACGTGTCGTGAAGCATCGAATAGTTATTTAGTCTAATATATATATGGACTAATAATAATAATAATAATAATAATAATAATAATAATATATATATATACGGTTGATAATGGCATGTAATGAGGAGAGAAAATGCAATGAAGATATTAATACAAACAACAATGCGGAAGTTGTTCAAGCAATTGGTGAAATTAATGTTGTCAATTATTCGTCATTCATTGATATATTACCAAGTGGTGGTGCTGGGCAGCATATTATCCATACGATACTTACGATGCTAGATATGAAATCAGTAAGTTCGATGATATATTCATCATTTATTAAATTATTTTGTAAAAATCGAAAGGATGATACATTATATCAAATATGTAAGAATGTACAACGTCCATATAAAATGCAATGTATGGATAATTTGAAAAAGAAATATAAAAAAAAATATGGATCATATCGTTCACCATTGATGTGTGCATGCGAATATGGGAGTTTGAAGGATGTGAAATTATTGCTTACAGGCCATGGTGTGAATGGTAGTAATGGTAATAATATGACATTGAAAGAATACGTGAATCAAGTCGGTAAACGTAGTAAATTTGGAGGAACACTTTTAACAGTAGCAACAGACCAAGCCATTGTTGATTACTTGTTTTCCATTTTGCTAGATGGAGTAACAATTAATGCAAACACATTGACTGGTATGTATAAAAAAGAATTTCCATACGGTACGCCATTAGTATGTGCATGTCAAAAAGGACGTTTAAAGGATGTGAAACTATTGATTACAGGCCATGATGTGAATGGTAGTAATGGTAATAATAAAATGACATTGAAAGAAATGGTGAATCAAGTCGGTAAAGAGAGTTCTGGTTATGATTATACACCTTTAGCAGCGGCCATAGTTGAAAATCACAAAGACATTAGAGAATATTTATTACAGAATGGTGCTGATGTATACAAAGGATATAAATACGCATTTCCACGCGGTACACCATTGGTATGTGCATGTGAATATGGACGTTTAGAGGATGTACAATTATTTATTACAGGCCATGATGTGGGAAAAAAAAAAAATGTGTTGAATCGATTCGGTAAAACTAGTGATGGCAGGGATCGTAAACCAATTGAAGTAGCAGCAACAAACGGCCACTTTGAGATAGTGCATTACCTCGTAAAACGTGGTGCTAATGCAGCAGGCACGCCATTAATATGTGCATGTCAATTAGGACGTTTTAATGATGTCAAATTATTGATTACAGGCCATGATGGGAATGGTAGTAATGGTAATAATATGACATTGAAAGAAATGGCGAATGAAAAAGGTGAAGGTTGTTATGGTAGAAATTGGACACCTTTAATGATAGCTGCAGAGTTAGAACATTGGCACATAGCTCAATATTTAATTGAACACGGTGAAGCTGATCCTAATATTGCACTTAATGGATGGAATGCATTGCATTTAGCAGCAGGTAAGAATAAAAAGAATACTGATTTGATTCAACTATTACTAAATCATATGACTGTTAATAGTATTAATCAGAACGGGGACTATGGCACTCCGTTGGAATGGTGCTATGGTAGTAATCATAGCCCAATTAAACAAGAGATCATTGAACTTATACGTTCAAAAGGTGGAAAACGTGGGTTTGACGAGGGAGAAGGATGGTGCATAATATCATAATTCAATATATAAAGAATAATACATATATAATAAATTATAAATCTCCTTAATATTTCTTATGTTTCGTATACCCCAAAACTAAAACACGGGGTTTTCTAATAAAAGTATACACATTTCTTAGAACCAAATTTACCACCAGAGTGGTATGCGTGTTGTTGATGTAGTATAAAAACAAGTATACGATTTTTATATAGGAAAAACGAACCCTAACCCTATATAAAAATCGTATACTTGTTTTTATACTTATTAAATGCATAACGTTATAAAAAATATAATAGCCCAAAAATGATGAAACTACCCACTCGAACAAGAATCCACATCTTCTAAAATAGGATAGGATGTAAATACCATTGAGGCACGGCCAACTAGATCCAAATAATATCCAACTTTTGTGTGTAGGTGTGTGAAAGACACATATATCATATACTGTATACATATTTGCAACAAGCAAACGTACACATACATATCTCGTATACAATAACCTGTCGAATAATTATCATTTGGTCGTTATTATATTTCATAGCTATAGTTATATATATTTTTTGATTGCATTCTATATTGATAAATCATTTTTTTAGTATTGATTATTTATTTTATTATTATATATATTTTGCAGAAATTTAATCCTACGAAAACATAAATTGCGCGGAAAAAAACAACAACGTATAACTAAAATACTCAAACTAAAAGTACATCGGCACATAACAACATACATACATACACACACATACACACACATAAACAACATGGTATCCATATGGGATGGTGTTAGTGGTATTGCAAGACGTCCAAAACATTCATCATCCATTCATAGTAATGATACAGTAGATGATCATTGTAATAATGATTTAGTTGACTCAATAGAAGGCGGTATGTCGAAAATATGTATTAATCCACAAGTATTAAAACCAAGTCGACATAAAAAACTATGGGGAAAATATTATTTCAGTAAATCACTATGTGTTAAAAAATTTACATTATACAAAGACAATACTAATAAAGATTTTGTATTGTCCGCATGGATTGTAAATCGTAATGAAATTAGAATTTCGCAATATGAAAATGATTGTGGCAATATATATAATGAACATAAAGATAAATATACATTTGTATTAAAACGGGAGCACTTAGATGCTCCACTAAAACTATTTACAACACGTGAATGTGAAATGTGTGATGGCATATTAGGTTTAGGATGTTGCACTACAAATGAGATGCATCAAAAAAAATGTATGAATGATACAAGTATAAATAATAATAGTAATAATAAATTAAACACAAATAATGCAATTGGAGAACGACAAACATTATGTATTATAAATCATAGTGTTGTGCCAATATATTGCAATAGTACAAATAGTAGACGAAGTGGTGATTCCAGTACGGGTGATCATGATGCACGTGTTATGGATATACAATTACCAAATTTTCATGGTAACTACGATCGTAGAGATTGTTGGTGCAAACGTGGTAAAAAAATGAAAGAAGTAAGAAAAGCAGAACAGGAAAAAATGAAACAAAATTATGCGTATTCCATACAGTATTACAACGAGTATGATAATAATATACTTACCAATAATTCATTACCAAACAGTAGAAGAAATAGTAAATTATCAAGTACATCTGGTAGCGATGATGATTCATGTAGTACAGTTAGTGATGATACAGATAAAAATAACAATAAAAATGAATTGCAACAACATAAAACATTTCAATGCAATGAGCTTCCACCAATTCAATTAGCTTGTAGAGTACCACGTTGGAATCAAAAAGTTGGTAGTTTAGTCATGGATTTTGAAGGAAATAGAGTTAAACTTGCATCTTCGAAAAACTTTTTAATGTACATACCAACTTCATCAACTGATAGAAGTTCAAATAGGGAAAAAATAAAAACAAAACCAGTGTTACAAGTTGGTAAATATAAAAGTAAACGTTATAATTTAGATATTAAAGAACCATTGTCCACAGTTCAAGCTTTTGCAATTGCATTAAGTGCATTTTTATGGAAAAAAGATAATGAAGTGTGTGAGAAAAAGAAAAGATAGTAGAGAGAAAAAACGTGTTCGGGAGTAATCCAAAATAAAATAATTCTCTTATTTATAAAAAATACAAAAAATACACTTCGTGGTGTAGAAAATACGAAAGCGTTCGTACGTATAAGCATAAAAAAATTATATACATGTGTGTGCAACAAACATTTTAATCCCCACACCTTTTCCTCCTCCTCTCTCTCTCTCTCTCTCTCTCCCTCTTACAAAAATGATTCTTCTTCCTCCTCCTCATCATCATCATCATTCCAAGACATTACTTTCACTTTTTCTTTTTCTTCTTGTTTTTTCTTTCTCATTGCCTTTAATCTTTCCTCCATGCGTTTTCGTTGACGTACTTGCTCTTGCATTAAAGCGACAATACGCTTCACCCTACATTTACTCATAAATCCTCTTGCAACTCGTATTATATGTGTAGCAGCACGATGTTTGATTAACCTATTGCGTGCTCTTTCTAATGGTGGACATCGTATTTTTAACACACCGCCATTACTACCAGTTTTAGATAATGCTAATGATTTAGCAATCCAACGCCTTAAATCGATATATCGTCGGCCTTTCGACAGCATCCCTGGATCTAAATAGCACATTTCTTTCAATTCTTCATTGTTTATAATTATTGGGACACATTCACAATGTGTTTCCGGATCAAAAATTTCAATAATTAAATTATTATTGACTTGTTCGTATATCGCAACTACGAAATACATTTGTACACTATTTTTCATTTTAACTTTTTCATTTTGATGATCATCAACAGAATGATCTGGTAAGAAAATTTCCATTTTACGTATAAAAGTTTCAACACCAACTTTTGGAAACATGCTTGTGCATAATTTATCTTTTTGCACTTGCCACATTGCATGGGCATATAAACGTGTTTGTACACCACTAGATGGTTTGATTAAAAGCGTACCAGGTTTACCTTCCGCATCTACACGTGGACGACGTAATACTTTATGCCAAGGTGCAATACTCTTATCATTTATCAATAAACGTATTTTACGAAAATCACGTTTGAAATGGAACAATCTCATGATAACTTGGACAACACCCCATTGCGCATCTGGGTCATATGTTAAACGCTCAATCGCACTGCGTTGAAATTTCAATGCGCGAACTCGTTGCCTACCACAATGACCACGCCAAACTTTTTGAATAGCCATTGCTTTCCATTTTTTATAAGTTGCCAATCGCATTTTACCCCGTTCTCGTTGATACCATCCTCGAAATATTTTTTGTATAATTACACATGCATCCGTACGTTCTTTCCTATATTTACGTGCGAATACACGAGCATTAAATCCACGTGCTACACGCACAAGGACACTGCCATGCTTTTGATGCAATTCATATTCAATAGCTTTAACTTCTTTGTACAACTCGTATTCTCTCCATGCCGTCATCATTCTAAAGACACGTTGTATTTTAGTTGCAGACCATTGTTCTTTTGCCCCTCCAGGCAATAAAACAAAACATCGATCACTATATCCTCTCCATAATTTCTGTATACGTAATGCAGCATGTTCTGCTTCATATGTATACCTGAAATCAACCACTACGTTTTTATTATTTTCAGTTTTATTGCCAAAACGATCGATTGGTTTAAATGAATGAATACGTACACGTTTAATTTTAGCTTTAAGAGCTTCAATATCTTTTTGATGTTGTTCTTCTTCCGGTGATAATGTAGGTATTGTTGTTGTTGTTGTTATATTGTCTAGATTTTTTTTTTCTTCCTCTTTTTTATTTTCTATTGTCGAATTTGTCTCTTCCTTTCTTCCATCATCATCATCATCATTTTTCTTTTCTTTTCTTGCTTTCTCTTCATCAATTGGTTTTAATGTTACTAATGGTTTACCATCTTTCCCAAAAACTTGTAAACCTTTCGTTTTCTTGTTCTTTTTTGATGCATACGTTTTTTTCTTTCGATCTTTACCAGATGGTTTCCAATCACCTCTACTTAATGGTAAACGATGAATTTTTGATTGAAATGCTGGTGTAGACAATGCTTCTAACATTCCAGTTGGTTTTTTAAATGATGGTGGTAATTTTCCCGAATCATTTGGTGGTCTAGGTGGTGGCAAATGATCCATCCAATCTGCATTTTCAGACGTATCAAAAATTGTATTTTCATCTTCATCATTATCCTCCTCCGCCATTTTACTATTCATATCTCGATTTAATTTTAATAAATCTTTAAACATAATTTCACGTGTTAATGAACTTTCGATTCTATTAATTCGATTTAATATTTTATCCCCACGTGTTGATGGTGAATCTTCCACTTCTTCTTCCTCTTCAAATTCACCCCTTGCTGCTAAATGATATTTAATAGTATCTAAATTCATCATATATTCTTTATAATGTGGAGACATACGCTCTTCATCACTATCTATACTTATAATACTTGGTGCCTCTGATGATGACATATTACTATTAGTATCTTCCCCACCGTTGTTGTTGTTATTATTATTATTATATTGTCGACGTTGCATTTTCATAGCTTTTCGTTTTGCACGTGCTTTTTCCAAACCTTGTCTACCACCACCATATTTTTCTAATGCTTCTGCTAAACGTTTATTATAAAAACTAGCTTCTGTTAACAATTTTCTATTCTTTTTTAACTCTTGCGCTTGCGACGAAATTAAACGTACAGGTTCAGTTCCTTCAATAGGTTTCCTACTATTATTTTTTTGTGTTTCAGATAATCTACTCCATAGTTCTTCCGTAGAAGCCATCTTTTCTTATTATTGTGTATATATATATATATATATATATATGTTACACAACTAACTTACACCTGGTGTTTCTGCGTTCTTCCGTTCTTTTTTGATTTTCTCAACTTCTTTCTTTAATAATATTGTATAATCTAAATTTATAATATGCCCACCGTGAAAATGTTGAAAGGTATATACATACACAATCCAGGCAACTATTAAACCGTATCCTACAAACTGTAATAATGTAATCAAATATTCTACGTTCTCTACGTATGCATATTGCTCATCCGCCGCTGACATTAACTTTAACTACGTATCTCTTCTATGTATATATATATATATATATATAATTTTCGCTTTTATTCAAATGTATTATCTTTTTTTTGTATTGTATTGCATATTGTCACCAATACAATGTTTTCTTTTTATCCACCCATCTATTATTCTTATTAGTTTTAGTATAAATAATAAAATTAATTCTATGTTGTTTTTTTTAACGTATTATTATTTTTTCCGTCCAATTATTTCCATCGATCTCATCTCTGGGATCTCACCATCACCACAGCAGGCGGCTAATCGGAACCAGCTAAGTTTTTGCGAAAAATGATGGAAATTAATATACTGTATCAATACTATTTATTCGGATTTATATACTGACATGTATTTTGGAATTATAAGTATAATATTGAGTGTAAATAACTGTATGCCGGTGCTATAGTAATTTATATGTTATTTATATCCTATTTGTTGGCATCGATCCCCCCCAAATAATGATATTTATATGTTATTTATTAATGAAATTAAAGCGGTCATTTCTATTTTTGTCCCGAACTCGTGGGATTTGAACCATCCTTTTGGGATTTAATCATTTTTAATAATAGACTACTACTTTTATCTTTTTTTGCATGATGGAAATTACTATATACTGTATCAATACTATTTATTCTGATTTATATACTGACATGTATTTTGGAATTATTATATTTATTATTTTATTTTATAATAGAATTGATTAACATCCATAGCTACGTTTGTGTGATAGTAAATTAAAAAAAAGAAATCATATTTGCAAAGGAAAGAAACCAAAAAACCAAAGATATAATATTATTAAATTATAGTGACGTATATATAACTATAACTATTTATATTTTTTTTCTTAAATATATTATATAAATTATATAAGAAAATATGAGTTATTTAATGAATCTTCTTATTGTATTAATTATATTTTTATTGCAACTTTTTAATATTCTTGCAGCAAATAATAATGATGGTGGTGGTGGTGGTGGTGATGTTGTTAAAGCATTGACATTTAGTGATTTCATGCCTACATTGGAAAATAATAATAATGTATTGGTTGAATTTTATGCACCTTGGTGTGGACATTGCAAAGCACTAGAACCAGAATTTAAAGCAGCAGCAGAACAATTACAAAAAGAATCTGTTGATTGCTTATTAGCAAAAGTTGATGCAACTGCGGAGGATATGCTTGCAGGATTTTTCTCTGTAAAAGCCTTTCCAACAATTAAATTTTTTCAAAATTCAGTGACACCAGTAGATTATACAGGTGGAAGAACGACAAAGGAAATATATCAATGGGTTAAAGCAGCAGTAGCAGCTGGTGCACAAGGTCGTTCCGTAAACGATGTAATAAAAGAAGCTGCTAATAAAGCAAGAAAAGTTCAAGAATTTGAAGGAGTGATGAATACATTACCAAAACTTAATAATAATAATAACGCTGGTAATAATGATAATAAAAAAGATAATATGAAGAAAAAAGATGATGTAGTAGATATGAAAACGGGCATAGAGGAGGAAGAAGAAAATAATGATGACGTAAATAATGATTTACCACCTGTTTTATCATTCCCATCAAACACATTAATACGTCTATTAAATCGTGAAATATCAATTAAAGGCGATACAAGAATTGTATTTTTAATTTGGAAAGCAGAGAGTGAAAATTCCATTGAACTTGGTAAACGATTTGATGAAATAGCTACGAAACATCGAAAGAAATCATTGTTTATTGGAATCGATTCAGAAGATTCAAAAGCATTAAAGTATTTCAAAATACCACGAACAGAATTACCAGCAGCAAGGGCTATTGATTACAGAGGTCAACAGCAACGTTTTAAATTGAATGTACCAACGCTAGAAGATGATGTTGATCGCTTCATTAGTAATAATGATAATAATGAAGAAAATAAATTGATCCCATATTTTACTGCACCAATTGCAGAAAAATGGTCAATGCTAAAAAGTGAAACGGAAAATGAAACTAAATCTTCTTGGTTTAAAAATAATTTAAATGACGATGGGAACACGGAATTAATAACTACTGTTAATGGTGATACTTTTAAAGCAAATGTCATTGATGAACAAGTAGATGTAATTATGATGGTTTATGCTGATTGGTGTAGTCATTGTAAATCATTAAAACCGAAATTTGTTAAATTGGCAAATGATTTAAAAAGCATATCAACAATACGTGTAATGGCAATGAATGGTGATAAAAATGAAGTTCATGGATTGGATGTAAAAGCATTTCCAGAGATTTATTTATTTCCTGCATTAAATAAAGATCGTGCAGTTCCATATGATGGACCACGTAATGTGAGAGATATACATAAATTTTTGCAAGAAAAAGTAAGCTATATGTTTACGTTGAAGAAGAATGATGGTGATGATAATGAGAGAGCAAAAGATGTAGGTGGTGGTGGACATGATGAATTATGAGAGGTAAATTAATAAGGAAAATAAAAATGAAAAATGAAAAAAGGACTGAAAACTTCTTGCAAAGAGTGTGTGTGATTAAAAAAATTCAATATATTCTTTATGTAATATATATAACGAAGCGCTTTTTTATGGTGTTATGACACCATACATAATTACGTATGAAGATTCGTACAAATTAAAAAAAATAAAAAAAAAATTTAGAAATTTCTATTAAATGATGGTGTGAATATATCTTCTGTTAATGACTTCGTATTTATATATTATCATATTCTATTTTTATAGCTTTTTGGCCATCCCATAAATAACAGGATGTACAAAATACAAAAAATACATAAAAATGTACGACGTAAATTAAATAAAGAAGAGAGTACGCACATAAATTACCTAACAACTTAATTTTCACACTCTTCTCTTCTTTCTCCAAAGGCATCTAAATGAAATTTACCAAGAAGAACATCATAAAACCAATTCAATATCACTTGCGCACCTTTTTGTGCTTGTAATTCTACTCTCTCCACTCTTCTTCTTCAATGCATTTTCTAATGGATTCGGTGCCCATGTACGATTTATACTATTATTACCCTCCTCTGTTGTACTTTCATTATTGGTACCTTTCTTCCGTTCCATATACAAAAAAATGTACGACGTAAATTAAATAAAGAAGAGAGTACGCACATAAATTACCTAACAACTTAATTTTCACACTCTTCTCTTCTTTCTCCAAAGGCATCTAAATGAAACTCGCCAAGACCATCAACAACCAATTCAATATCACTTGCACGTCTTTTTGTACTTGTTTTTCTATTTTCTCCACTCTTCTTTTTCAATGCATTTTCCAATGGATTTGGTGCCCATGTACGATTTATACTAGTACTATTATTACCCTCCTCTGTTGTACTTTCATTATTGGTACCTTTCTTCCGTTCCATATACATATACCAAGCGGAAAAAAATATACTACCAACAAATGGGCAAAGTACTAAGATTAAAAGAAATGGATCCATTGGATGATCATAAGTACCATCAGTATTTTTATGTAAACTTGCTGCTCTAGAAGATACAATGGCAGAAATAATCACAAGTAAACTTAAACAAATATCTTCTGCATTATTCAAATATACATGTGGAAATGGTTTTAATCGTGTATGTACAGTCCGTACCAATAAAAATTACCCTCCTCTGTTGTACTTTCATTATTGGTACCTTTCTTCCGTTCCATATACATATACCAAGCGGAAAAAAATATACTACCAACAAATGGGCAAAGTACTAAAATTAAAAGAAATGGATCCATTGGATGATCATAAGTACCATCTGTATTTTTATGTAAACTTGATGCTCTAGAAGATGCAATTGCAGAAATAAAAACGAGTAAATTTAAACAAATGTCTTCTGCATTATTTAAATATACATGTGGAAATGGTTTTAATCGTGTATGTACAGTCCGTACCAATAAAAACCCCAACGTAAGCATTACAAGTTTATTTTCATGATTCATTGGCAATGCTGCGATACTAATTAAAAATAAACGACGTCCCATATCAATTGATGTATACCACCAACATTCTTCATTATAAGATTTTGTAACTACAAGCATCCATCTATTTTTCTTTACACCACCTGCCTCACGTTTTAATTTTGCATAACGATATAATAAATATGGCACCAATAAAATACCAATAATACCAATAATTGCAAATAATTGCCAGATCCAACTTGTATCTTTAAAACAAATAATTTCAGGAGCACTAAAAAGTATTAATTTATCTCCAAGTACTCGACAATTAATAAGTTGAATTAAAAATTTTGTTATTGATGCATATAATGATAATAAACATGTTGTTATTGCCGGTCCAAAATTTGCACGTTTTTTTTCATTTTTACGAAATACATAAATACATATTGGCCAACATAATAACATTAATATACCCATTGGATATATATTAAATGCTAATTTACCAATTGGTGTTAAATTTGGTAATAAACAACTGAATGGATTTTCAGTCGTTAGTTTATCATTACTATTACTATCTGAATGATCTGCTTCGTTCGTTGCTACATTAAAACTAAAAAGCATCAATAAAGGTCCACTAACACGTTTTACTAATTGTGATGGACTTAACACTAAACCAACAACTTGGTAAAAAAACATTAAATTCTTAAATATTAATGTGAATAAAATATTTTTTGTTCCTGCAAGATATGTTTTACGTAATAAATATATAATAAATATCATACCAATTGGAAAAGGAATGATAAACCAAAACCAATTTATGGAAGTGCATTTACGACATATGGAACTGCCTAAAACTTCACTATAGCCGGAGATGCAAGAACCGCATAAAGGGGTTAATGGATAACGATTTGTTGCACAATCATATCCACTTCCAATACGGCATCCTATTCCATTTATATCATATGGTTTAAGGGAAGAACCATTAAAATGCGGGCAACATTGACCACCACTACATTCAAATACTGATAATTCACCATAATGTGTATCAATATGTCCAACATGTCCATAATATCCTGGTTGTACATAGACATCATCCTGTCCC
>LT649768.1:0-14195 GCA_900128395.1 Stramenopiles sp. TOSAG23-2
ACAAAACAAAAAAAAAGCAATCAAGAAACGTCGTCAGAAAAGTACATTGAGAAAACAGGACAACAACAACAACAACAATACAACAATAAGAATAGAATTTGACAAAACAAAAAAAAAGCAATCAAGAAACGTCGTCAGAAAAGTACATTGAGAAAATAGGACAACAACAACAATACAACAATGATACATTGCGATACATTAATTAAAAATGGTAACATATGCGATGGTACAGGAAATGAAGTATATGTCAGCGATATTGCTATTAAAAATGGAGTTATAATAGCTGTTGGTCCAAATCTACAAACATCCCATGATGAATTAATTGATGCAACAGGATTATTAGTCACTCCTGGATTTGTCGATGTTCATACACATTATGATGGGCAAATTACATGGGATCCATATTGCTCTCCATCAACGCAACATGGTGTAACTACACTTATGTTTGGTAATTGTGGTGTTGGTTTTGCACCTTGTAGACCAGAAGATAGGTCAAAGTTAATTGGTTTATTAGAAGGGGTAGAGGACATACCTGGAACTGCATTACATGAAGGTATGGAATTCAAATGGGAAACATTTCCAGAATATATGGATTTCCTATCGAAACAAGAAACGGCATGTGATTTTTTAGCCATGGCATGTCATGTACCAATCCGTGTATATGCTATGGGTGATCGAGCAGAAAAAACACCAACTGTTGAAGAGTTGAAGTATATGCGTGAATTAGTTGCAGAAGCAATGGAATGTGGTGCAGTTGGCCTTTCTACTTCAAGAACTTTGTTGCATCGTGATTTAGAAGGAACCGTTGTTCCAGGTACATATGGTGACAAATTGGAATTGACCGAATTGATGTGTGGTATGGCACAAGGTGGTGGTGGTATCTTCGAAATGGTACAAGATTTTGCTGATCATGAAATTGAAATGGATTGGATTTCAAAATTAAGTGCTGGTTTCGGTGTCAAAGTTAGCTTTGGATTTGGTCCGGGTTCCGAACGGCGTGTAAAATCAATGTTTGATTTGCTAGAAAAAGCAAATGAAACGATGGGTGCACAAGTTACTGGACAAGTTGCCGTGAAAATACAAGGTTTGCTACAAAATTTAGGATCCAAATTCCATCCATTTGTGGGACATCCAACATATGTCAGTGAATTAGCTGGTTTGGCATTGAAAGAACGGCGTGAATTATTTAGTCACCCAGCTATGAGGAAGAGGATATTAGGCGAAAAATCCGGATTTGGTGATGCACCATTTGCGAAAAATATGTTCAACCCTCAAGGTTTATACGTTTTAAATGATATTCCAAATTATGAACCAGGGAAAAATGAATGTGTATATGAATTAGCAAAACGTAAAGGTTGCACGATTGATGAATTGATGTATGATTTACTTGCTGAAGGTAAAACGTTAACTGCTATGGGAGGTGGGGGTAAAAAAGGTACTGCTTTATTAGAGCGTACAAAACGATTGATGGAACATCCATGGACAGTAGTTGGTTTGGGTGATGGTGGTGCACATTTAGGATTGTTAAGTGAAGCGCCATGTCCAACATTTATGCTTACACATTGGGTACGTGATAGAACAGTTGGTACTGGTGCTATTCCATTGGCAAAAGCTATTAAATTGCAAACGCATGATACAGCTGAATTAGTTGGTTTAAATTATCGAGGTGTTATAGCAAAAGGAAAACGTGCAGATATTAACATCATTGATTTTGAAAATTTACAATTGTTAAAACCACAACTTGTACATGATTTGCCAACCAATGCTACTCGTTGGATGCAAAAATCAACTGGATATGTCCGTACACTTGTCAAAGGTGTGACAACGTTTAAAAATGGAGAACCAACTGGTGCATTGCCTGGGCGTTTGGTACGAAATCCATTAGCTCAGCAATTAAAAGGCCGTATTCCACACATAACATCGTCTACAAATGCATTGGATATTGTTGATATTGCAACCATACCTCAACCACGTAGTACTAATGATACATTGGTGGATGATAAAGATTTAGTTGGTGGTGCTAGTGCTATGGCGCGTGCTGCAAGAAAAAATTTAGCAGCAGCTGAACGCGTAACATCAACAGGAAATATGTTGAGTGGAAAAGTATTGAATCAAGTTGGATTGGACAGCAGAGGAAAGCCATTAAAAAACAATTCAAAAATGTAAAGTGGTATATATATATTATATGATGTAGTATTATACCACAAAGAATGTTTATGTGGAGATCTCTCCACAACAAAAAAAAAGTACGGAACAAATACTTAAAAAAAAAAAAAGAAAGTTGTCTCTAGTTTAAAAAAAAAATGAAAATTTAGTCAAATACATCGCGTCTCTAGTGTGTACAAAAAAAGTGTACATATTGAAAAAGTTTTAAAAATAATATTATATATATAATATAATTTACGCATAATTTATTTTTAATTTACTCATGATAATTCCTACTCTTCAAAAGAATAAAATATATATATAATGGGGTTATTATGATATTACGTATGATATATCTTAGCTTAGAAGATATAGAATTAGTTTATATTCGTACGTATGATATATATAATTTCTCTTATCATACTCATATATTAATACGAATATACGTATAAATTTCTTTTACTCCCGGAAGTTAACATCTCAAATAAAAAATAAGAGAATTATTTTATATCTTGATATTATAAAACATTTCAGTTTTATTTTATTGTGTACTACCTAATGTAATAATATTCCTACCAGTTTCATCTTGTGTAACTGTTCCGGTTCCACCAATCCATTCTTCTTCATTTAACAATCGCATCAACGGTTCCGTTGCAAAAGTTGCACGGCCTTTGTCATTATACGTACATTTTGTATTACAAACGAATCGTGATCCATCCATTAATCTACCAACTATAATTGCCATATTTGGTATGGTTTTATCTTTATTTGGCATTGCAAATTCATGTCCAAAGCAGACGGTAAAAACTTCAATTACACAATTACCAGAAGGGATCGGGTTAAAAATTGGCCGTTTCACTGTATTTACTTCATAGGCATATGAACCTGGAATAGGTGCTTGCCAAACGGATTGTGGAAATGGTTCAGTGGAATAAATACCATATCCTTGCGTTGTTATTCTTCCACCATTTGTATTCACCAAACCAAATTGACCACGATTTTCTCTACATTTTTGTGCCATTGCAACAACCATTAAACATCCAAAACCAGCACCTGGCGCACCATGAAAAGAATGCCCACCAACTAAATTCCAACCTCTTCGATCGTCTACAGGCAAATTCAAAGCTTCGGCAGCTAATTGTGGCATACAAGGGTATGGACTATAAATGTCAAAAAATGAAATATCATCAACTGTTTTTCTTGCCATTTCTAATACTTTTTTAAAACCTACATGATGTTGTATCGATTGATGATATGCAGCTCGGCTAGACATCAATGATGTATCTTCCGTGCTTGCAGTTCCATGCACGTATACCCATTTATCTTCTGGTATACCTAATTTTTTTGCCATACCAACTGATGTTACCAGTGCAGCAGCTGCCATATCAACTTCATTGAAAGCGCAACATTGCCTTGTGTAAACATTTGTAATGGCACGATTTCCCGGTGTAAAATTTGGTACTGCAATTTCCTCTGCTGACATTTTATTTGGAAACCAACTTACTTCCGGTGCCTTTGCAGCATTTTCACTGTATCGCTCATAAATTTTACCAATATGCAATAAATGATCTTTGTAACTTCGTCCGGCACGAGCCCTTAATGCATTTTCATATAATGAATAACACCAATTTGGTGTAGTAAATCCATGTTTTTGTTCTTGCGCTTGTTGTACTTCTTCTGATACTCCGATACCAGGCATTGCACAAATACGTAATTCACGTGGCTTTTTCCTGTCTTTGCTATCAACAGCCCATCTCTTCCCTTGTTTTCGCAATGTTTTCCTGCTATGCCTTGCCTCGCACATTGCAACACATGCTACTCCAAGCTCTGTACCTTCTGATATATTTTTACAGAATGTATTTACATATAGTTGACCACTACTCCCAGGTCCTCCATAATAATCTTTTTTTGGTGGTAATGTTATACCACAACCTTCTGCTACCATTTGTGTAGTATTATTGGTTTTCTCTTCACGATGAAATGGCATACCCATGCAATCAATTGCATTTCTCAATGCATCTTCACTTGAAGCAGATGCATCTTTAATGGCTTCATTCACCGCTTCAATGGCAAGTTGACTTGGTAAAAAATTGCCAGGGAAACCAGCATGTTGTGGTTTTGTTACTCTTGCACACCCAATAATTATAGGAATTTTAAATTCATCTTGTGATGTAGTCGATGTTTTATTAATAAATACACGTGACATATTGTTGCTTTCTTTCAAAGTATAATTGTGTTAAATTGCTTTCTACAGATGATTGATACAGTATATACTATCAATATTTTTTCCAAAAAAGATTTGGATATTATTATTAGTAACTTACAAGCAAACAACTGGAAAAAACTATATATATATATAATATAGATATCAGAGTTATTTTTTAATGTATATATAATTCAATAATTAGCAATATATGCACATATGGGTATATATATAATAAGTAATAATGGATTTATATAAAAGTAGAAGCAGGTGTGGAACTGACTTTTATTTTTTATTATGGACTAGAGGAGGGTCTCCCGTTGGTCGACAGAGGCCTAATTTCATGCTTGATAATGTAAGAAGTACCATGTCCTATTTGTATTAATCAACCTCCTTAAAACTAAGGTTTTTGACGGAAAAGTTTTAAAGGTTGTACTCGAGGGTATTGTAAGTGAAGTAGGATACCTATCGATAAAGTGTCATTTATGAAAATGATAGGATTTTTTTGAAATTTAAGTACAAAGAATAGTATTGTTCAGGAGGAGCCTTGGACATACAATCTATTTTTTTAGTTGTTTAATTATGGATTGTTTTCCGTTCCACGCTATCAAATGTTCATAATTTATACTTGAAAGGGTAAATTAGAATATCAAGGAAAAAACTCATCATCGATTTTCTAAAATATCTTTAACCTCATTTCATACTTTCCAATCAAAATTTATAGTCTATCAAGTATAATATGTTAAAATAGCACTGAATAGCATTGTTTTTACATAGTAAACGTCTCACATTTCACGGAATGGAAAATTGTACACCTTATTTTACTTATAGTATGCACGTATCACAGAGTATTATTGATATCATACCTATCTATAGGGGTGCAAAAACCTGGGTCACAGTATTCACCTGCTATATATACAATGGATATAGCATACAAGATAGACATACCATTGTAAATATTTGATAGATATATTACAGGTATTTAGTATAGCCATAAGTACGAAGTGATTCACGGCAAGAACCAAGAATTGGAATGCAGGAGATTTTCGCAACTTTCGTGTTGTAGCCAAAAACCATATATCAATATTTGATAATTTATGTTATAAGCATCAAATTGCGAAAATGGACTGATAAAATTAATGACAGTAGCCAATGGTATGTACCTAGTAAATAAATATAATATGATAATACCATTACAATGCTATGTAGTGTATATACCACTATAGCAGGTGAATACTGTGACCCAGGTTTTTGCCCCCCTATCGATAGGGTATATATAGGGTACATCACATAGCCGCCATGAGGATATATATATATATGTGAAATAACTAACTGTGTAAATATATACACGTATAGATATACGTAGATATGGATTCAATAGATAAATCTTATATATTCTTCTACTCCTGTCGTCTGTGGTATTATAGATTAATTTTTAGTGCATTAAACGTTGTAAATCCATCATTTATTTATGAAAGTACTTACGAGGTGTTTCGTATTGCAATTCTTGCTTAGTATTGCCTATGGAGCACGGCGGTATAAAGGTTTAACTGATGACTGCAGAGGGAATGATATATCATGGCATAAAGACAAGAATATTGAGGAATGTGAATTGTTGTGCGATGATGTCACTACTTGTGCTGGTTTTACGTATGCCCATGGATCTGTAGACGGTAGAGTTGGCGAAAAGGGATGTTGTTTAAAAAGTCAGAGCTGTGGAAATTCTGAAGGTTCTTGTGATCCAAGTAAAAAACACTGTTTCTATGTTAAGCACGGAAAATTTGGGTATTTTCTCGGCCCATCTATGAATTTTGACGATGCAAAAAAATGGTGTGAAATTCATGAAATTTCGACGTTGGCAATGATTAAAAATGCCGAAAGCCAAAAGAAAGCTGCTGAAGTATGTGATGGTTTTACCTGTTGGATTGGGTTGGTGAAACATGGAGGTAAGAGTGGTAGTTTGTGGAAGTGGTTAGACGGTGATAACCTTACAAATACATATTCTAACTGGCAATACAGAGAACCAAATGATGTAGATTGGAACTATGCAACGATGAATTGTTGTTCTAAGGACGAACAATACAAAGAGCAAAATAAATGGTTCGATGCGCCTGCTAACTATGGAGATGCTCGTCCATTGTGTTTTTCTGGTGGTGGTTTTAGTAGTGGTTATTGCCCGGCTGCCACTGGTGGCCATATTCTTGGCGCCATTGGATTCGTGCATTGGATTACCTATCATTGGGGTGGCAGTGCGAGACAGGTACTTGAACCACATGTCGAAATACCTTTGAATCGTAGAAGCCTCTTTCTCGTTGTTCTTACAGTTGTCCTTGCGATATTGCAACTTGCTGGTGTAAGTGAATGTTACATTTCTCTAAACCTAGTAGATAACCATCTCTAACACACCACTCTTTCAAACGCTGCGCTCCACCACAGGGTGCTTTAATTTTAGACAAATGCGATAAAAGTACTACAATAAAATCTGATATTGATTTAGGTATTACATATACTGTTTTTGGATGTTTAGGAGTTGTGTTTGCAACCATTGCACTAGATAAACTATGTAAGACAAAACCACGTCCACCTATTGATGTAAAAGAAGTAAATGGTGTAAATCATGTAGATTTAGAGTTACAACCACAACCAACAATCGCAAACACTGATATTTTAGTAGGCATAACGCCACAAAATAACATTGAATTGGAGCAAAAAAGGCGTGAATATTTTAAAAGGAGTGACCATATTCCATGTCCACAATGCCAACCACCTTTTTCTTCTTCTATGACTGCTTCGGTGGCACCGGATGCACCTGGAAATAAATTAACTGGCCAAGAAGATGATTTGTGTTGGATGTGCTTAGGAACTGGCAAAACCAGCAAACATATTGCAGAATTATCCCCACCTCCAGAAAGTGGATTGGATTGTTTAATATGCTACGATAAAGCTGATTATGGTTTATCAGACGTTTGTACACATTTTTTTTGTACAACTTGTATACGGCGTAGCTTAGAAACATGTTTAGATGCTGGTGAAATACCAATGTATTGCCCTGCGTGTAAAGCTACACATGAGAAAAAAAAAAGTGCTGCTGCTAAAATCGGCCGTATTGAAACGCCAACCTTAACGTTTTTAGCAAGGCGTAATGTTATTTCTAGAGATTTACAATTTCGTATTATGATGGCTGAACGTAAAAAACGAAATGCAAGTGAACAAGGCAAAGAATTTTTTCCATGCCCAGGAAAATGTGGTAATTATTTAATTCATGAAGACCCACAGGCTGGTATGAAAGTACAGGAAGGTAAAAATGGGTATAAAATGGTATCATTTACCAAACCTGGTCGTTGTAAATGCGGTGTCTTATGTTGTGTTAAATGCCATATACAATTAACAGAAAAAAGTATGCTTACGCATGATTGTGATAAAATGAAAGCAAATGCAGAAATGGACAAAGCCAGTTTAGCTATTTTACAAAAAAATGCCAAAGCTTGTCCAAATTGCGGAGCATGGGTTCAAAAAACAGGTGGGTGCGATACAATGATGTGTGGAACGCATTCACATGGATCTATCGTAACTGCAATCCGAAACGGTGGGTGTGGCCATCAATTTGCATGGTCCAGTCTGCAACCATGCAGTACATTTTACACAGGAATTTACGGCGAACGTAGGAGTGGGAAAATTTCAAAGGAATACAGATTAAAAGCTATGGAATATGTGTTTGGAAAAAAAGCCGTTGCGTTGAAGCAAAGCTAAAAAAGGTAATTTACCGCTCTTCGTAATACAATTTGAAAATAAGTGAGATTGGTTAAAATCTAAGTGTCATAATATCGTAATATTATTTTTTTAAAACTACCGCGGCTTTTTGCCACAACCGTGCACTTCTAGATCTTTATCTGGGTAGTTACCGGTTGTTGTTCACAACAGGATCTTTCACTTTTCAACCTTTCATGATTTTCACCATTTCGAAATGAAAAATCCATAATCATAATAACAAGGAATTATACGAATTTAAATTTAGGTCAAAAATGTTGAAACGATGAAATTTTAATGAAAATTTCCCTGAAGCAACGTGAACACTGTGTCTGTATTTTATTTCATTTATAAAAATCTTGTAAATAAAACTACCAGGTAATTACTATTGAAAAATGAGTTGGCTTTCCCTGAACACTGTCTGTATTTTATTTTAATTTCATTTATAAAAATCTTGTAAATAAAACTAATTACTATTGAAAAATGAGTTGTGCTAGTGCCTCACACAAGGACTATAATATTTCTATAGTCATCTATATATAGCCATCAATCATACTATATAGACTACGAAATGATGCACACAAATGCAACAAAAATACGCGAAGGTTCAACAACAACAACAAATTTTTTATAAAAAAATAGATATATTGATGCATTACGTGGCCATAGGCATTGGAAGACTGTATATTTACATACATAGTCTACATTAGATACCTGTACGAAAAGCTATAATCCATACATTTACATTTAATTATTAGATAATTTTCATCGAGATAAAGTATATATATTCGTGTGGTGCAACAATAACAACAATATAGAAAAGAAAACTCCATACATCACAATACAAACTTAAAAATTATCCAATTATATATCGATAATATAAAGATATTCTATATTATACACACAATTTTGCTTATTATATATATATATATCCAACCTCCTTGGTATACCACAAAGTAAAAGAGAATATAGATAAAGATGAGCCGTGCAAATATCAACCCATTGCAGAAAGAAGGGAAAAAAATAGAGCGAAAATCATTAAGTAATGGAAGTCTTCAGAAATCCAATAGTGACCTTCATAAATTATCTAGACGTTCTTGGCAAAAAGTAGAAATAGATGAAAGTGGAAAAATACAAGTATCAAAACCGAACAAGAGACATAAGAAGACAGCTGCGACGATGAGGAAACATAGTACTTCTTTCCAAACTCTTTTACATGGTACAAAAGACATGGAGACAATCAAGTTGAAAATATCTATAGGTGGTACAGAACAAGAACAATTTAATGTGACAGATTCAGAAACAATTGAACCTATATCTATTCGAGTACCTCGAGAAATATTTGATGAAGACAAAACACATTATCAACAAATAACAACGAATAATAATAACAACAACAACAGTAATACGACAGCAACAACAAAAACTACTAAACTAGGGAAGAAAAGTAGGAATGAAATATTATGGCGAATATATGATGATCCATATTATCAAAATGCGGCATTTGATACTCTATTGGCAGAGTCAGCAACTGGAGTTGAAAATTTTGAACTACTTGAAACACGTGATGCTAAAGGGGAAAAAATTATTGAAGTGAAAAAACGAACAATAAAAATTACTAGAGAAACGAAAGAGGTATTCTTAGTATTTATTCTTTGTTCGCTTGTTTTTGGATCATGGATAATATATACAATTACAACCCCAGTGAAGGATCAAACAAAGTTTAATAAATGCAATTTAGCAATGCCTAATTGGTTTCAACCATTATTTTCTAACCCTGATAAAGATCATATAATACAATTAAAATGTAATCAAGTGATGTACCTTTTTCATAACATATATGTTTCAATCGGTTTTTATACAGGATTTTTGTTTCTTGCTGGTTTGAGAGAATTATATGGACATAAATGCAATGGGAAAAGAAGACGATTGTATTTAAATGCTAGCCAAAAAAGTATAAATACTAGAATAGATTGTATATTAGTTATCCTTGGTATCATACAATTAATATTATATGGTAATCATGTTGATAATTCAAATCTTTATTTGAAAAATACGAAACTTGAGCACTGGGAATTTATTGTTCAATTTGTTATTGATTGTATATTTGGTCTCATATTTGTATACCAATTTTATATGGCAAAATACATGAACGTAAGGTATATTTCTTACATGTCTCAATTTCCAAACATCATTGCTGTGCTATCAATCACATCATCCATAATACATTTAACGTATTGTCTTGATAATTTATATGAGGAAACCGGGCCGTACTCTTTGTCATTTTTAAGAACATATTATTACAGTGTGTCCTTTAAACGTTTATTGAATGATAAAACTATTCGGCACAGATTGTACTTGGATTCGGATATAATTAAACAATTAATACAAGCAAGTTGGAATATAATAGAATTCGTAATAGTAATGGCTGGGATGATCCAAATGTTAGAAGGGATTGATCAGGAAGAAAGTTATTTTGAATCTATTGGTGTTAGTATGTACTTCATATTTGTAACTATGAGTACTGTGGGTTACGGTGATATTTTACCACTCACGTTTACTGGGCGATTATTTACTATATTCTTAATTTTTGCGGGGATTATTAAATTCGCTATAGAAACTAAAACGTTGCAGGATATATATGAGAAAGATAATAAAGGGCAAGGCAGTGCGCCAATTAGTTTTGCACATTGCAAACGGGCGCTTTTGGTAGGTGATATTAGCAGCGAATCACTGAGGCATTTCCTTACTAATTTTTTCCACCCGTCCATTAAAAGCAGTGCTGCTTATCGCGTGATTGTAATGGTAGAGCCAATTTATTACAGCAAAAGTGATCATGATTTTTTGCGCCAGCATCCATTATATAAATATCATGTTGTTTATTTAGTTGGGAATGTAACGAAGGATGAAGATCTGGAACGATGTATGTTAGATATTTTTACACCCGTATTTATTGTCTCTGATCCGTCACAAGATATAGCTGATTCTGGCAATGTTGTTCGAGTAATGGCAATCCAAAAATATAGAAAACAGAGGGGAAATATATTTGCAGTTGTTCAACAAAAATCTTCCATTAATCATTTAAAAGTTGCTGGGCTAAGTCCATGGTCTGCAGCTGCGTTAGATGATACAAAAATGGAATTATTAGCAAAAAGCGTTGTATGCCCTGGTATCATTCCATTAGTGTTTAATTTATTATTGCCTACGTCTGGTAATATTTCAGAAGCCGAAACGCAAGAATCACTTTTAGGGATCGAAGGTATTGAGGATGCAGATAATTTTTTCGTGGCAACTGATTCTAACGATGGTGATCTTCAAGGAGATGAAGATATTGGGTTAGTAGCATGGGAAAAAGAATATATATACGGTTTAGAGCAAGATATGATGCAAATTGATGTTCCTAATATGGTGGAAGGCATTGAATTCTTTAAAGCGGTTATCATGTTGCGAAAAGAAACATCCGGACATTTATGTTTAATTGGATTATTTGATACAGAAAAGCAACGTCATGTATTTGTTCCAAGCCACCAAACTACTAATATTGAAAAACATAAGCATAAATGTTTAATAATAGTTCGTGAAAAAAGTTGTTTAAAGAAACTGTATCAAGATGACGAAAATGTAAATAATGCAAACTACATCACAAGTTTGATTTCAAAGCAACATTCTCATTATTGCTCTGTTTCTAGAAAATTAGATCAACAAGAAAGTAATAACGTAAATAGAGCAAGACAAAGGGGTAGTAGTAATTTCGATACGATAGATTACAAAGAGTCAGCTGTAAATTTACTAGAAAAAGAAATAGAACAAGATGAAAAGAAGATTTATAAAGAAATAACACAAGAGGTCATTCAAGAAATGGTTGAACGCGCGGTGTCATCGATTATAAAGGCAGGACTTGATTGGACAGAGCGATTATTTGTCGATGTAGGAGCATCGTCAGGTGGTAAATATAGTTCATTAAGTCATACAGCTAGTAATTTATTTAAATTGCGAGATCCAACACCACCTCATATTCCAGAGACAGGGTTGAAAGATCATGTTATTATTATTGGTGAAAATTTTGATCCATCTAGTTTCAAAGCGTTTGTTGCAAATCTTCAATCAAAAAAACAAAAAGCCAAACGTAAAGTGAAAGATATTGTTATTTTGAGCAGATTTGAGCAACGTAAATCGTTATGGAGGCTAATTTTAATACATTATAAAAATGTTTATTATGTACAAGGTGATTTTACCCAGCCGCAAGATCTATTGCGTGCTGGTGTCATGACTGCATCAAATGTATTTCTACTGGCAGATCCATCTGAAAATGAAGATGGTCCAATAACAGATTCAAATGCTGCAAACGATGCTGTGCATTTAGACAAAGCGAGAATATTTTCTACACTGATGCTTGAAGGTGCGTTAAAAGCATTAGGTAATGACCGGTTAGAAATCGGCATTATAACAGAATTCATGGATTTACAAAATTTAAATTATATGTTGACAAAGGCAAGGTACGATGTATGGCCAAGGTATGCTAGTGGTCGCATTTATCCTGCATCTACATTAATCTCTTTATTATCTCAAGCATATTATCAACCACATATTTTTGGAATTTTAAATTCATTGATATCCGTTGAAGATGGATTTTCAAAGCAAAGTCCTGGCACAATAGTACAAACAGACATCCCAAGTTCATTTTTCATTAATAGAATTGCTACGATGGAAGAAAAAGATTACGATGCAGATTTTTTATATAATGATTTATTTGAATACATTGTTAATGAATTTAAATGTTTACCAATCGGATTATATCGTGGTAGTAAATTGAATGCAGCTGGACATCGTGTATCGAACGAATCAAGTACTGCATACTTGCCTTATACATATACAAATCCTGTATACAATTGTCCATTACATGTAGAAAATCATGTTTTGCATAAAAATTTAGATTTATCAAAATTTAATTTAAAGATTGAAGAGGATCAGGTTGAATTTTCTGGGCATATTCCATTGATTGAGGAATCATTCTCAGTCAATGATTTAGTAGAATTAGATTTTTACAACCATAACACTAAAACACGTACGAAACATATTTATTCGATACGTAAAGTTAGAAAAACAATGATGGATGTTATTACAAGTCATAATAATAATAATAGCAACAGCGACATGGAAAATGAAAGTAAAGATTCTCCTATGAAAACAATTTTATATACAAAATTTAAAAGTGGTGATATCCAAAAGTATAATGCTGGCAATGTGACCATTTCTAGATTATGTTACTTTGATCGGTTATTTATAATGGGACGTAGCTCTGCTTTGCAAAAATTATATTACGATGAATCTGGTTCTGATACTAAATTTATACAAAAAATTGCTGCCATTAAACGTATCCAATTACATAGGAAAAAACTAAAAGCAAAACGGGCAAGTATTATATTGATGGCAGAAAAAAAAGAGAAGGAAATACTTGCAAAAAAGGGGAAAATAACAACAACAAAGAGTAAAGCACTTATACATAAATCGCATTCTAGTGTGAAGTGAGAAAAGTCGCGTGTAATTAATGTTTTTTTTTGTGTGTTAAAGAGTAGTGTGTGAAAGTTGTATCATACGTAACAATTTTTGGTTTTTATGTACTTTATTTATATATGTATGCTAAAGAGAGATACGGTACTTCGTTATTATATTTTTACAGTACTTTTTATCACTTTTATACACACTTCACACACAAGGGAAAAGGACGAACTACTTTTACGTTAATGCATCTTCGCAATCTTGTATATCATTTATTGTTCGTTTTGTATCAGGATGATCTTTACCGAATTTATTCATTCGTATTGGTAATGCTTTGTTGTAATATTCTAATGCTTCTTTGTATTTGGATTGATTTTTATATAAGTCACCAATGTTAAAATATGATTGCGCAACATCAGTATGATCATTACCTAATTTATTTATACGAATATCTAATGATTTATTATAATATTCTAATGCTTCATCATATTTATTTTGTGAATAATAAACTACTGCTATATTATTATATGATTCTGCAACCTTAGTATGATCATTACCTAATTTATTTATACGAATATCTAATGATTTATTATAATATTCT
>LT649769.1:0-14144 GCA_900128395.1 Stramenopiles sp. TOSAG23-2
AGAATGGATAGCACTATTTTGGGAATATGTTCATACAAAATTAAATTCAAATTTAAAATTATTTGAAAATGGCTGTCCATTGGTTCCTACAGTTGACCATAAACTTTACACTATAAAACGCGCATTACCTATCTTAATTTTGGATTCTTCCACCACATCATCTAATGACGAAGTCAATGTAGACAATAAGGATAGCCCTTCAAAAGATAGCAAGGGAGACGAAGCCGATGCATACGTAAATAACACTGGAGACGAAGACACGAGTTCAGGCAATGCCAGGCAAACGAAACAAGAGAAGGAAAAGGAAGAACAGGTAATAAACGTATTGAAAGACATAGGTGTCACGTGCATTGATTTAAGTCTCAGTGGTGGAGCAGATGCTACAAGGCGCCTTGCACCTAGATATATACAAGAACCAAAGCGAAAAGGTATTCTTGAAGTAATAAATAGTGTTGTTGCAATTAGAAATAGTAAATATTCTGATGTATTTAATCATGTTGATTCAACTGGACGAAATATTTTGAGAATTTTTTTAGCAAGTGAAGATGTTGATAAATTGTCAATGCGTGAATGTAAAATTATAAGTCGATTGCCTATTTATGAGACGTATGAAAAAAACTCAAATAGTGACAATAGAAACGTATCTACATACAAATCATTGACTCGGAATAACAGATACTTGAACGCCAAAGTGTTAGACATACACGAAGATGCTATACCTTCTAATTTTTTGAAAACGAAATCGTCTACGGAATTGCAGCTCCTAAGAAAATTAGGTGTTCCATCGGTTGATGAGGTGACATTCTGCGTTGAACATTTATTCTCCAATATCAATTCGCTTGAAAGTGGGCCACGTAATGAGACAATGCTTAGCATACTTGTCAACTTTGCTCGTATTTGTAACGAGTCAAAAGAATTTGCTGTTATTTTACGTGACATTCCATTTGTTCCCGATGTAGAAGGAGAGTTGCACAAACCTAGTGAACTGTACGACATTGAAATACCTGAATTAAGACTACTATTGAAAGATGAACAGCACGTTTTTCCTTGTGAAATGTTTGCTGCACCGATGGTACTATCTTCTCTACGAAAATTAGGTTTGCGGGATGTATTGTCACGTACAACAATTTTAGAATGCGCTTCTTCAATATCACTAATTGATAAATTAGATGTTGAATCTATCCGTAAAAGGGCTACTTGTTTATTGCGATATGTAGACGGGCACAGCAAAGACTTATTTACTGTTCCAAAACGCAGCTTGTTATCAACGTTGACGATGAAAAGTGATTCCCCATCAAAAAATGCTGCTGGTCAGATAGAAAGATTTTCACAAGAATTAATGGGCATTTCATGGGTACCTGTCATAACAAGTAACCCTAATGAAAATTTGCCATGGCGAGACGGTGGTGTTGGAAAGTTGGAAACGCGGCTACCGCGTGAAGTAAGACCAGAAAGTGAAATGTGGCTTTGCTCATACTCCTTAGGAATATTGCGCGGTAATATCCAGTCTCTCTATCTTAAACAATTTTTCGGATGGGACAAGACGATTGATCCACGTATTGTTGCAATGCAATTAGTAGTTTTAGGCCAATCTTACATACCAAGTGAACAACTTAGTCGAGAACTATCGATACAAGTACCAAAATTGTATAAATCACTCTCCAATAGTTGCGCTGCAAACCCTAATGCAATACAAAATATAAAACAAATTTTAAGTGGCACTAAATGGGTGTGGTGCGGCGATTCATTTGTTGCGGATGAAGATGTTGCATTTCTAACTCCAGTGAATGCCAAACCTCATCTTTACAAAGTGCCTAGAGACATGGCAATTGGTTTTGGAAATTTATTTAAAAATCTAGGAGTCAGAGAAGAGTTTGGATTCGCTGATTTTGCAAATGCATTGTCAAGAATGCATTTGAAATACAAAGATAAACCTTTGGAAAAGTTGGATGTCGACATTGCTGTATCTCTTGTGCAAGAACTTAGTAACACACCCATAAAGGCGGCTAATTTTGAAATATTTGCACCGAACGAAGATAATGTCATGATGCCAACCAGAGCAATGGTGTATGATGATGCTCCATGGTTGTCAAAGCGTGCTATTGCCACAAGTAGTGGTAACAATACTCAGTTTATCCACCCTAAAATATCAAACGAAGTTGCAAAAAATGTAGAAGCAAAATCCTTCCGCTCTACTTTAATTGCAAATGAGACAGAAGATTTACTAGATGATTTTGATGCTACCTCATTCGGACAAGTAGAGCCGTTGACAGGACGATTAAATCATATTCTTCAATTGTATCCGGAAGGCCCAGGTATTATTAATGAATTAATTCAAAATGCCGATGATGCTCGTGCTACAGAATTTTCTGTCATGCTTAACTTAGAAGAGTATGGGAAAAATTCATTGCTTGGGCCAAAAATGTCAAAATGGCAAGGACCAGCGCTTTATGTGTATAATAATGCAACATTTAGCAATCAAGATTTTGCAAATCTAGTCAAAATTGGCCAAGCCAGTAAGCTTGAAAAACTAAGTACGACAGGCCGTTTTGGATTAGGTTTTAATTCTGTTTATCATTTTACAGATTTACCGTCTTTTGTTACTGGTGACCATGTAGTGATGTTTGACCCACATACAGACTATATTCCTCGTGCTACACATCAACAACCTGGCTTAAAATTGAAGTTTTCTAAAAGTAAAATTATGGATCAATTTCCTGATCAATTCACACCGTATTTATTTTTTGGAAATGATATGCGCAATTATTATAACGGTACATTGTTTCGATTTCCGTTGCGGTCAGTAGGTAATGCAAGTTTAATCAAGACCCAACCATACACAGTAAGTGATGTAAACAGTTTGATAGAACAATTTAAACAAAATATTGTTCATTCAATGGTTTTTCTTAGGCATATAAAGAAAATTTCTGTTTATGTAAATGATGGCTCTACAAATGTTGGAGAAAAAAAGAGTGTTAAGGATGGAGTGAAAAAAGAAGATGGAAGTAACAATGTTAATTTAAATAAACCGCGATTATTATATCAAGCATTCGTATCAAAACGCGACGATGAGAAGTGGTCAAGCATCTCAAATTTTTTAAAAACGGCGACTTCTAAAGCATCAATGTATGCAAAACTTCTCCGCACACCAGAGTCGGAGTTGCCAAGCTTAACACAGCAAGTTGAAATTAAGAGTCAGTATATGAATGTGCATAATAAAAGTAGTACTGAGCAACTCGACACATATTTAATTGTGCAACGCCTAGGTGGAGGTAATGCTAGGAAAATAGCTTGCTCAAAAGAACTGTCGCATATGAAATTAGTACCTTGGGGAGGAGTCGCTGCACATTTGAATACAGAGACAAAGCGTGTTGGTAAAGCATTTTGTTTCTTGCCATTGCCCGCAGAAACTGGATTGCCGATACACGTCCATGGGTACTTTGAATTATCTTCTAATAGGCGCAACATATGGTTCGGAGATGATATGGCTGGCGAGGGGGCAATCAAAGCAAAGTGGAATGTAGCGTTGTTGCAGGATGTCGTGTCGCCGTGTTATAAGCAATTATTGCTAGCAGCAAGGGACATAAATATATTATTTTCCAGCAACGACAATACCACCGAAGGTACATCGCAAATGGGCTATTACAGTCTTTTCCCTCGGAAAATGCCTAGTGGCCCATGGGAAGTGTTAACAAAAGCATTTTTTGAAACCATTCAAAATTCACCATTGCTATATTCGTTGATGGACAATGGCCAATGGATTGCACCAAGGCAAGCATATTTAGTGGAAAAGGGATTATTTCCCAGTAAGACTGAGGCAAAACTAATTAAGTTATTGCTGCAAGAGAACATTCCGATTGTTGATCTGAAAGATGATGAAGTCACAAAACTTTTACTTGAATACAAATGTGTCCAGCAACAATTGTCACCAAAAGAAATTCGAGCACATTTTAAAAGAAGGCAAAAGCATCCAATTTTAAATAATCGTTACGACGCCATGTTTATTCTTGATATTTGCTTACAAGATTTGCAAAATAAGGACAAAGATGGTGACTATTCGGATTTAATTGGTTTGCCATTACTTCCATTAGCAGATGGCTCACTTTCTGTTTTCAAAGGCGCAAATTCCAATTCTTCTGTATTTGTATGTTCTAGATGGAATGAAACAAGGTTATTGGAGCCTGCCAGTGACAAACTAGTAGATCCGAAAGTTATTGGGGAAAGTGATGAAAAAAAACCAGTTGATACAGCATTTCACTTAATTGCAAAAGCATTGCGACCATATTATACACCCGAAATCGAACAAGAGACAAATTTAAAGCAATTGACCCCGGATGCATTTGCATTTCTACTTTCTTACATCCTTCCAATGGAATGGAAAGGAAAGCAAGAAGTGCTATGGGTACCTGGTGATTCTTTTTCTCAAAAAAAACAAGTTCGAGGAAATAATAATGTTGATAAAGCCGCATTTATAAGTGAATTATGGATGACTCGATTATGGCGATTCCTTAACGAATGCTCCGAAAATGGTATTTACAGCGATGATGAAATGGAGTGTTTTATCAATGAATGGCCTTTATTGCCAACAAAGCAACCAAAAGCAAGAACATTGATGAGTTTAAAGGAAAATATGGCTGTAATCAATCCCAACGGCCTCAGTCCGACGCTTTGTAATCTGTTTGCTAGGATTGGAGTTAGAGCAGTTGATACGCGTATATTGCCGAGTCCACCAGAGCGTTTTGTACAATCTGCAAAGCCAAGTGGCTGCCTGAAAGTAATTTATCATAGTGTACAAGGTGAGTTATCAATGTTGCCAGACAGATTTTTAATTTTATCTCCTCTTGCATTGCAAGAGTTGCGTGAGTATTTAGGCACATTTAAATGGAAAAGATACCGCGAAAATAAAAAGAGGAGAGAGCAAGGTGAAGACGATACGGAGGAATTAAATTATTTAGATATCATGCGGGCATTGCCAATTTACGAAGTTTATGGCAATGCAAATAACATTAATTCTAAGATGAGCCAAGAGCAATGCTTTCAAGCTCTCTCCGACGAGCATTATCTTGTACCGGAGTATTTAAAAATCTTTGAAAAAATATTGAATTCTAGATTCTTAGTTACGCATACAAGTAGAGATAAGACTTTATTGTTAAGTTTAGGTGTAGAAGAACGCGATATACCAACCAGTGTGATTGCGGAACAGCTGGTTCACATGGGGCGAAAGAAAAGAGATGAAATAGATGCAGAATTGGAGCGTACTTTGAATAACAACATTGTTGATCTGTACCTAAAGCTTGCTAATCTCGCTGCTGAATCCCCAGAAGAGTTGGAGACTTTGAAAAATATTTTACAAGATGCTGCTTGGATATGGATAAATGGCAAGTTTATGAAAGCTGAATCAGTTGCGTTTCGGTGCCCACAAAATGCAGCCCCGTTTTTATACGAAGTTCCAGCATACGTTAAAGCAGATGGAAATATCAGTAATTTATGGTCTGCATTAGGTGTTCGAGCTGAATTTGCTGCCTCCGATTTTGTGGTTGCATTGCAAAAGTTACGGACTTTTGTCGGAGAGAATCCAATGGAAAAAGGACAACTTGATTTTGCTGTTGCGTTACTTCAAATGTTAGCTGAAAATGATCTTGAGACAAGAAAAGAAGTTGCTAAAACACAAGGTGTATTGTTTGTACCAGATGAAGATTCAGTGTTGCGCCCATCAGGCATGGTTGTATACAACGATGCGGAATGGTTAAAAATTTCAAATGCTCGATATAAATTATGTCACAGCAATATTAGTGATACTGTTGCTTCTAAGGTTGGAATCCGTTCATTGCGCTCGTTAGAGTTAGAAACAAGGAAAGATATGAAAGAATTTAGCTGCCCTGGTGCATCTAGTATCAATATACACTTAAGAACCTACAGCAACGCAGAACGCATTTTCTCGGATATGATTGAATTTGCAGATGAACATGGTTCTAGTGGCGTTGCTATATCGTTTGATCAACGCGCATACCCGTCACAATCGATCATGCATCCAAATATGGCTGCCTTGCAAAACAACGATGCCCTTTGTATTGAAATGAATAATTTTACACTTGAACCTAATCATATTTTAGATGCCTTGTCGCTTCGACGCGCAGGTAGTACAAATCGCTTGGGTTTTAATTCTTTATTCCATTTATCCGATTGTTTAGAAATAATCTCTGGCGAGTACTTGTACATCGTCGATCCTGGACGAAGGTTTACAAAGTCACAAAACATGATGCCAAGTAAAGCAGATTCAATTAATGATGTTGGCAAAGGAAAGCAACAAAATGATGGAAATAACCAGGCGCAACAAAAACAATCGGTTGGAACTATACGTGCATATAAATGGTTCAATACAAATCTTGGCGATAAATTCCCAGATGCACTAAGTTCATTTGAAGCCATTGGACAACTTACACATTTTTCACCCCAAAAAAGATTCAATGGTGTAATTATTAGAGCTTCATTACGGACTGAGCCTAGTGCAATATCTGAGAATTTATGCTTGTATAATGACATGACACAACTTGTCAACCAGTTTAAAGAGCTCACACCTATTTCTTGTATATTTACAAAACATGTGGAATTAGTTAAATTGATGGGTTGGGATGAAAACGCAAATTCAAAAGATAAAGATGGATTTATTTATCCGTCGAATATGTATTGCATTGCACGCGTTCGTAATCAAGATGCGATGCGAGCAATTAGACAAAAGCTATACCAAAATGATGACTGGCATACGTCTGGTATTACACGTTTTTTTGTTGGTTGGAAAGTCCAGAAATCAAAGTATAGATTGGAAATTCAGGTTACGGAAGGAGTAACGAATATTCCTGGAATAGGCAGCAATGGACTTCCTGAGTATGGTCTAAAGCAACAAAAAAACAATGATGGGGTTCAAGAATACGTGGATCGATATGAAGTGCAAATGGCCTTAGGTCCTGGTAAAAGCCGGGATGTTGCTATTGATTTACTGAATAATAAATTTGGAGATTTGCATGATTTAAAACCGCTTGTAGGTATTGCATCTCATACTCATCGAAATGGAATATCCCCACCCGCACATTTGCACGATAATAATGAGAATAATGTAATAAAAAAACAAAATAGTGGGAATTTGAAGAAAAAGCAAAGTAAAGATAGCAACAATGACATACAGCAAAAGAAACAGGGCGACAGCAACAGCAACAATAACAATGGTGCTGGGGATAATGATAATAATATCATTAAAGCAGAACATGTTGTAAATGAGAGACAATTTGTAGGTCGAATCATGCGCCCGGCACCAATGCCACTAAAAACTGGATTACCTATTCATATTATGGCAAATGTTCGAGTCAACCCAGAAGGTAATAATTTTATTAATCAAGGGGATGGCAATCAATGGAATGGGACATTGCTGGATAGCGCAACGGGCGATATGTATGTCAGTTTGATAAAATCAATTATCCTTCGCGATCCGAGTAACCAAAATAATAATCGCAACGTTGCCAACTCACCAAGTAGAAATGTTTCGAAAAATTTATTTACTGCAAATAATGATGTAAGCAATAACGCACGATCTATTTATCAATCCACATGGCCGGTTATGTCAAAAGTGAAACCTTGTATCAAACCATACATTAGCGGTAGCTTGCACACATCGTTAGCAGACCGGCCTTACTTTTACAGCAGTATGTCGAAAACCTTTGTTAAACTTAGCAAAGGTTGTTTTCCTGGTAAAAATATGCCAACATTAGTTCAAAACTTTGTTGCAAAGCGGATGGAAATTTTAGATGTCCCACCAGAAGTAGCTGATGATCTATCGCACGCAGGAGTTGTTGTTAATCGTATGAATCCACCAGAACTGCGTACATTTTTAAGACGAAATGATTATACGCCTTCATCGAAAGTTTCGGCTAAAATGCCAGTTGGAATGGAGGAAGAATTGTACGAGGTGGATCAAACCTGTTTGTCACTGTTAGAATACTGTACAAGTGATATGAAAATGAACGAAGACGGTGGCGATAATGGTGGTGGTGCATTTGGCGAGGTTGATGTAGCTGCGCAAAGAAGAGAAATTTTACCAAGTTTACGTGGACTACGCTTATGTCCAACGAGTGATGGGGGTGTTGGTAGATTCTCACGCTCCAATGTAACCGATCCTAATAATTCTTATTTAATTGGCAGCGAGAACGACAGACTATTGATGCCATTTATGTTGAAATTATTTATTCATCCACAAGCGCTTGAATCGGAAACATTAAAGAATTTTTTTCAAAATGAAGATGCAAAGCGGATATTAGGTATTACTACATTTAATCCGTCTATATTGTCATATCATATTGGGTCCATTTTACCATCGTCATGGAAAGGAAAGTTAAAAGTTGCATGGAATAATCCTGGTGGAGAAGATGGACAGCCGACTCACTTATGGCTGCGTCGATTTTGGAGAGTGGTTGATATTACAGATGCAGGATTAGTAGATTTGTTCAGTGAATATCCGTTAGTACCACTATGTTCTGGCGAACTGTTGTCCTGCTCCCTAGTAAATAGTGCATTATTAATTGACACGTCGAAACAAGACAATGATAATTTAAATAAAGAAATGAATCATATGGATGAGGTTGCTTTTCAAGAGGTTGATGAAGATAGCGATGATGGTGGCGACGATGATGAACAAAAAAAGTAGCGTCATGTGAGTGTGTGTGTGTGTGTGTGTGTGCGTGTAGGTTTTATGATTATATATATGATATGTAAAAAAATGAATATACGAGAAGCGGTATAGCGTATACGTATGATGCGAACTCGTAAAATGAAAAATAAATTATTACAATGCGTAAACTTTAAATATTTTATAATATATACATGCATATATATATAATATATCATATATGATTATCTTTGATAATATCATACGGCTTCGGCCATAATTTTTACACGACGTACTTCGTATTTTACTATGTACATCTCTCTCTCTCTCTCTCTTTTCGTTTCATTTCAAAGCTGGTACATTATTTTTATGTTTACGATATGATCGTAACGACATACCAGACATGACCCATAATACAGCTAGAAGCAAATTTGCAAATGATAACCAATAAAATTCAGACAAATCACACTTTAATCCATTCCCACTAAGGCTGCAAATTTCTATCGACGTAAGTTTTTTATTTATATATTTGTTAATTTTAAAATTAGTAGAACATGCTTCGTTCACTGTTCCTAATGCAATATTATCAACAACACAAGCTATTATTGCAATGATTGCTTGTACATACATAATAAATTCAATCAACGTAAGACTAAATTGCACGCAGCAATCACAACGCTTTGCCATCATATAATATATACCAGCTAAAAGAAAGCCTCCAATTGTTGAATAAATTCTAATTTCAGAATTATTGTCAGGCCAAGGGGACGTAAAATATTCATTCTCGGGAAAGTTAGAACAACTTAATTTCACAGGAGTTGGCCATTTATTTGCTTGATCATATTTTTGTATGTCCCCAGAAGCACAACTTTCAGCTGCATTGTATTGAAATGCACATTTATTATCCTTTAACAATTTTTCAGTATTCAAACATTTATCAGCATTAATACACCCAGTTGGATCATTTGCTGTGGTACCGATATTTAAATTATATCCTAAATTTTGAACTAAAGACCATGAAAAAATTGTGATTGAGACAAGTGCCGCAAGGGAAAGGTTCGTCACAAAAAATCCATATTTAGCTTGTTTGCGATCGCAACAAACCATACTTTTGCGCCTATTTGCCCGTTTTTTACCTGGAAGTCTATCATCTTCATCCGTACCATCGACGTCATCATTTTGTCTAAGCAAAGATGTCTTCAAGTTATTGGAATCAGCATTATTATTATTTGGCAAACTTCTATTATCCTGACTATTATTATCGTCCATAAAGCTTTTATCATCTCCTTGTGATAAGCGTTGATGCCACGAAGGTTCGTTTCCATCGTATGCCCCATTAGCGCGCATATTGTCAGGTTGATCATTGGAATGTTCAAAGTCAATCACTCTCTCATCGTTATTAGAAAATCCCCCGGAGTGATCAGAAAACGGGTTCCCTTCATAGTCGTCGTTAGAGTTTCCATAAGCTCCACCACCAAAACTTTCATATGACATGCTGATACTACAAATAATATGTACGTACCTATATTATAAATTACGTACCGTATTTTATTATTGGTTTTTTATATTAAGAAAATATATATAATAAGATATAATATACACAAATGTTAAAGAAGAAAATAAAGAATATGCCTTTGTATTAGTAAAATGAATTGATCTATTGAATACATTGAAATGTGTATTTATAATTTATTTTTATTTTTTTGAACTAAGATGTTATACATTGCAATATATATAATACAGAGGTAATAATACAATTACAGGTAAGCACGTAAGTTGTTCTTCTTCTTTAAAAAATTCTGTCCCTTTTTGAGTTTATTTTAATTTCTTCCTGGTATTATAGTATTTTTTTTACCAGGTAGTTATAGTTGAAACATTCTTGGATTTAGGACGAATCGGTATTAGAATACAAAATATTGTATATTAATAATAATATATTGTAATAGTATTATTGTTAATTTTCTACACACTCCGCATAATTAGCCATACCAGGTAGAGTACCAATTTAATTCTTGCTCTTTCCATCCCCTCTCTCTCTCTATCTCGTCTCTCTACAACATCTTCAAATATTTAAAATATTTTTCGATGATGTGGGTCGTCTCATCCATTATCCTGATATTATATGGCCATCTACGAACTCTCTATAATAATAGTCTCTACCTTTTTGTTAAAATATTTTCTTTCTTACACCTTTGGTATTTAATTTTATCGTTGTCTTTTTCACAGTTGCTCTTCTTCCTCCTAATTTACTTGCAGATTTGGAATTGCGACTTTTTAATTTCTTTTTACGTGCACGTTTTTTTTCAAGTACTTTTTCCTCAATTGCTTTTTTTTGCTTTTCCTCAATCTCTCTTTCTTTATATCGATAATTGACAAAACTACCGAATAATGTACTAGGATCTGCACCATGCTCTTGTAAACTTAAACTTTTCCCACTAATCATTTCATCTTCTTTCATCATTTCCATTTTTACGATTTCAACAGTAGTTGCTGTGTTTGGTCGTATCATTTTCACGTTGGAACCTGCATTTCGGACATGGGAATTTTTTGTAGGTGACGGTGGTAAAGAAGTACCATTGATCTTTTTCATATCAGTAACGGTTGTCATGATATCAACGTTGTTATGTAATTGAGCACGATATTTACGTGCTTCCCGAAAGTAATCTTCGACTGTCATTTTCTTACTAGCATTAGTTATGTTTGGCGCACCACTAATTTGTGGTATTGGTACTTTGGATTTATCATAGCATGCAGCATTTTTTTTTGCATTTGCAACTTTGGTAGAGTAAAAATTACTTTTACTATCTGCTGTTGGTGGCCTAGGAAATAAATGTGGTGTATTACTAACACCTCTGGTATGGCCTAATCCTTGGATTGGTACAGGAGAGTTGGTATGCATAGATACGACACTCATTGTTTGCCTTGCATCTTTTCGCTCTAAATACCGTGCATGGCGTAACTGCCGGCGTATTCCTAAACTAGTCACCTCATCGCCGTTTACAGGTAATTCCTCACCAAGAATTTCACGATTGACATTACCAGCTCTTGCGGCAATTTGAGCAGTCCATGCTGCACTCGCATTCTTCATATCTTTCCATGTTCCTGCACTATTATTCGCAATTGATTTTCGCAAACCAGATGGACCAACAGCAGCTTGTTCAAATAAATCATTTGCTGCCACGAAATATTTACGATAATTGGAAACTTTTTCGAAATGTCTTGAAATTTGCATTTCATGCAATCTTGCTACAAAGGATAAATCATTAATTTCATTGTTAATATCAGACGTAGTTGAAGATTTAATACCAACATCCTCTTCCTTTCCACCACCTAATTGTTGATTATCATGATCCTCTTCTTTTTTCTCATCATCTTCACCAGTTTTTCCTAATTGATTGTTTACTTGCTCGAATCGTCTCTTTCTATTTAATATATCAATGACTCTTTGACTTCCTGGCTCAGGTTGTGCAGGGACTACTGGTGGAAATATTCTTTCAAAATTCTTTAAATATTTATTTTCATGCTCTTGACGCAACGACATTTTATTTTTAATTTGTTTATCTATTTTGCGCAATTGTGCTTTGTTGCCCCCACCATACAATCGAGACTGTGCTTGCGCAGCAACGCGCTTTTTATACCTGGATCGATCATAACGGCTTGCATTGATTAATTTCATGGTTTCCTTTATGACACCATGTTTAATTTCTAAATCTAATGGTGTATCGCATGTAAACGATGGGCTATGGTTTACCTCTAATAATATAGGACGTAAACTACGTGTAAACATCACATCTAAACCTAATATTTCAAAACATGAGAAACCATCATTATCTGGATCCATGAAACAGCTATGGTACATATGCGCAAGCTGTGGCTGTGCACTAATAATTGTCTTATTTACAATATCACCAACTTGATCCCACATCTCACAATCATCATAACCATTATTTAATAAATATTCTCTAAACCATTTAATACTTCGCTTGCTGCCTTTGCCAGATGAATTAACGCCTTTATTAAACTCAAATTTTTCACTACCTTTATTAATAGCATAATTTGTTAAATGCATTCTTGTTTTGCTAAAATTTTTACTTGTTGGTGCAACATATTTCCGTGTGCATAAACGAACTAAACCATCGTTGTATAAAAATATACGTAAAGGATCACAACTCAATACTAATACGTAAATTCTTAGATCAAATTTATAGCCATCGATTAAAAATGGATTTGTTACATATTTTTGAGCTACATATTTAATAGTAGGATCGATTTTACTAACTTGATCCCAACTTTTAGTTAAAAAAATGCCTTTACCTTGACATGCATGGTCTGGTTTAATAATGAATGTTTTTTTACTTTTTCCAGTCTTCTCACCAAATAATTTACGAAATTCCTTTGTATCTTGTGGCAATATCCACGTATCTGGAAAGAAGTTAAAGTCATTTGGGAAAACTGCTCTTAAACGTTGTAAATTAATGGCCAACTGAGCTTTTCTAGCAATACTAAGCATGCCTGGGAAATGGTTGATTTTTTGGTATTTTTTCAATTGCATCACCCGTTGGGGTGCAACAGAGGTATCTGTCCAATATATATTCCAGTCGACACAATCATCATCATCGCACTCTACCCAATTTTTTTCCTTTATGCATTTTCTAACGACGTCATATTTACATGATGTTAAATTTATATAAAATATCGGTTTCTTCTTCTTTCTTGATTTCTTCTTTTTTGTTTTCATATTTTTTGTTGATTTTGAAGATTTTTCTGATGCAACATCAGATTTAGATGAACGTGCTGTTAAGGAACCAGATGACATGATGATATATTTCTTCTCTATTTTTCAAAATATTATTAGTTTACACCGTTTTTTGCTTTTATATAGTTTATTATATATTTTTTTTCACCAAATGTATTATATAATATTATACAATCTTCTAATTATTATTATAAATAATCTATAATATTTCTATATATATAAAAAAAAAAATGAAATGTTAACAAAATATATATATATAATATATATGGATCTGTATATTCACAAAAATATTATTCTAAAATAGATCTGTATTATCGAATTGTTTTTTTCATAATAATATGCAATATGTAATATTGTCTTATTCTTACTGTTTATATATATAATCAGTTTTGTTCATCAGAATATAAGTAACGAATAATAATAGGTGCAATTTAAATTAATACCAAAAATAAACCCCCAAAAACCCTAAACTAAACAACTATATACCTGTATATCACTAATACAAATTCCTATATAAGGATTAATCCTAGCCTTAGCTAGCATTGAATAAAATTACATTTTTGTTTAAATATTAATAGCATGCAATACTATTGTAGTCTTCTTGGGAAAACGTAGATTTTTTGGACCTAGCTGGCTGAGGCTGGAAAAGTGGAATCGTATTTTAGGTATTATTTGTCTACTAATTAGTATATTAACAAGTATAAAATTATACTATCAAAAAGCATCTGTCCG
>LT649770.1:3796-14114 GCA_900128395.1 Stramenopiles sp. TOSAG23-2
ACTGTCAGTTATGCCTACATGTCCATGTGGATCAGCTATCAGCTATCAGTATAAGCTACAGTATACAGTATACAGTATACAGTATACACATAACACATCACAGTTAAAATTTTAAACTAGCTTTTTGTGAACCCTACGTTAAATTTATATGAAAATATTATAAAGAAACGCTACTACAGAAAATATAAAGTTATTTACAGTAGGGGTTCTTTTGATGTTAATTTCCTACAACATTGTCTGTATGTGTATACTTACAGTACGTATGTTCGTATTGATTTTGCTAAATGTCTCCTATTTCTTAATTCCAACAGTTTTTTTGGTTTCACTTTGTATTTACTTGCTACTTCCATTATTTGATGGCAGTTATTATAGCAACTATTTTTGTTGGTTTGTTGTTAGTTACATTTTTTTTTTTTGCCATTAGACTATAAATATTTATTTTTTTTTATTATTATTATTATTACTCTAGTAGAAAGAATGTAGGAATATATATACAATCACTCTCATAAAACTGGTTTAACTTTATGAAAGATAACACTTTTTCTCCTTGGCTTCTAAATATATACTCTTTATATATACATACATATATATATATATATATATATATCACATCATCCCAAAGTATGGGTGTAAAATTATCCATATATAATTTAGATGATATATCAGATAGTATATTACTAGATATATTGCATAAGTCAGTATTAGATTTGCAAGAATTATGTGCGTCACATCAAGCTATATCAATAGCACATGGTCGACCTGTATTGTACCGAACACAATTTCAGTCATTATTTTCATTTAAACAATCCGATATATTGTTTTTAAAATTTGATAGCGATAAGGATGGTAAAGTTGATTTTTTTGAGGTCATGTCTGTATTGATACTGTGCAGTAGAGTATCACCGTTAGCGAAAATACGAATGGTATTTCAGCTATTTGATTTAGGCGGTAAGGATATGTTAAATAAAAGTGAAATGACGCTTTTGGTATTATGTCTGTTAAAAGGCTTAAGCAAAGTATGTACTGTACCGTTACCGAAGGAAGAAGATGTTGAATTAGCAGTAAAAGGTGCGTTTCGTAAAATATGGCAACAAGATATGTCCAAATTATTAAGTGATTTAGATGTTGAGAATAATCCTGAATATGTACAACAAATAACAATGCATCCAAATATAAAACATAATGGTCCTCACGTTGGGTTTTCCTTGTTTAGTGCATGGATACGCAGTCGATCAGATATATGCCAACTGTTTCAAACATTTTCATTATCTGCTACGACGCAAGTACAAAATGAACGATTGAAAGAAAAAGTATATAAGTATAATAAATTAAATCCAGATGCATATAAAAAAGCAGATAGTAGACGTAATAAAGTTGCAAGTAAATTTGGTGGTAAATTTTTAAACAAAGCTGGTAAAGGAAATAAAAAAGTTAAAACATTCAAACGAAGTGACGCTATTATACTATGGCAAGTATTTCATAGTTTTAGAAAAGATAAACGTGGGCGTGTAAATTGTTTAGCATTTAAAGATGAATTGTTGTCTCATGGATTTAATGAATATGTGAAAGTTTTATTTCAACATATTAGTGAAACTGATTTATACGATACATTTTTTTCCTTTATTGATTTATTACAAAAAATGCATCCTGAATCACCTCATGAAGAGTTAACAACTATGGCACACGATGCATCGCATCATCATGCAAGTACGGATCCTGGATTCGATCGTGTATTTATTGATTCTGATCAACGCAAAGAAATCAATGAATTATTATCTTTGTATGATGAAGAAGCACATGGTGTCATGACGGTTACGGAAATTATTGCTATTATTTGTGCCAATGGTTATTTTCAAAATGATAAAGTAAGCACAATGTTTGAAGAGGAAGGTTTACCACCTGATGAATATTTATCCAAAATGGAATGTAAAAATATATTTGCAAAAAATTTTAGAATTACACAACAAAATGTACCCGGCGATGAGGATGGTAGTGATAGTGGTAGTGACTTTGATGATGATGGTGGTACTACGGAAACTGGTAGTTATGTTACAAGTAGATCGTGAGATGAAGGTGTGTGTTATATAATATTTAAAATATTATAAAATTAATAAAAATATGAATAAAGAGTATAATATTTTATCGAGATAATAAAATATTCGTATATGATACTTTTGATACTTTTGTATACGTGAATATTATGGTGCATGGTGCAGTGTGTGTGTGTAGAGACTGATATATTTTATTTTTTAGTACACGTATTTTTATACGAAAATAATAAATTAAAAATGTACGAGTGTTCGTATAATTTAAAATCAAAATTTATCTACTTTTTAAAATTTACTTTTTACCAGAGGAGTGTGGTATGATACATATATTAATCTTTAGATTCATTTTCTTATGATGTGACCCTATACTAATAATTATTTTTTTTACGAACATACTATTTTTTTATTATACTCTTCGTATATTTTTTTTATAAAAATCTCTTCCTCTCTCTCTTCCTTCTCCACCCTTCTTGTTTCTTACTTCATCTCTATTAACACACGCATGATTTTATTTTGATCATCAAGACTAAGTTTACTATGTTCTTTATATAAATCTTGCGGTAAATATCCTAATCGTTTCAATTCTGGATCGGAATTGATTAATTTTTTGTAATGATCTACACCCCAAATTTTCGTAATATCAACTTTAACCTCTTCAGGATTTTCTTCGTCGCTTTTCCCACCGCCATGGATTGGCGGCAATCCTAAATGTACCTTGGATGAACTTTTAAATGGTGAACGATGATAACGTTTTGTTATATATCTACCACTTTTATCAGTATCCAATTGATTATATGGATCTATGGCAAACTTATCAATCAATTGTTTCTCATATTGTTTATCGTAACATAATATAGACGTTCGTGGTTTTAAAAATTCATGTAAAATACCAATATCCTTTGCTAATTCAGCAATTGATAATGTTGGACCACCTTCACTTATACGTTTACATATATTAATAATTTCATTTTCTTTCCGCATTAACGCTATATCTACTGGTGTTTTGCGTGTATTATCTGTTCCACATTTATATAATGTTTTTACATTTAAACTTCGTTTATATTTGAAATATAAACATATGAACGCAGCTACATTTCCTTCATATGCGGCATGATGAATAGGCAAACGGCCTTTACTATCAAATATTTTAGTTGGATCAAAATATTTATATTTCGTAGTACCTTCCTTTGTACGGTATGTATCTTCAATATATTTTATCGATAATAAATATTGTATGACATCATATGGTGTATCACTTGTAATACAATGCAAACATGTCCATCCAATTGGTGATTTAATTGATAATGATTTTGGATTTAATTCAATCATTTGTTGTATTGTTATCAATGGTGCACCATACATAACAGCTGTCATTAATGGTGTCAATCCATTATAAAGTTCTTCTAAAATTTTAAAAGACGATATCATCAACTCATTCATATTTGTATATTTCATACCTGTCTTTTCATTTACTAATGGTTGTTCTTTTATTTTACGTTCAATCGCTTCTAAAAATGGTGTTTTATTATTAGCTTTATCTAATTTCATATCTTTATTGATATAACGTAATTGATTTAATATTTCTAATAAATCTTCTTTATACATAATTTCCAAGAATAATGTTTTATTATTGTTGTTGTTATTCGAAGAGGTAGTAGTAGTAGTAGTAGTAGTAGTAATCTTATCGTTGTCATTGTTGTTGCCATCATCCTCATTGTTGTTCTCTTCTTCTTTTTCTACTTTTTTGATTGGTATAAATAATCGATAATCTTCAATTAAACGTCTATCAAAGATTGATCTACCACCATTACGTAAGCATTGTTTAAAGATTAATTTTATAATATGTATTGGTCTTGTATCACGCCATGCACCTGTTGCTTTCCATAAACATCGACATTTTTTTGGACCTGTATATTATTATTATTATTATTATGCAACAAGTATGTGTGTGTATATATGTTGTATAAATTAATTAGTGTTAGATTTATATAATAATGATGTTTGGTTTTATATGTGTTCAAATCATACTTACATTTTCCATGATTTGAACATGAACTTGATGCAATGGATGCTTTACATGTACATGGTGTTTCAATCACTTTTCTTTTTAATTTTCTAACATCACGTTTGGAGAAAGGATGATGTTGCTTTTTTTTCTCATTAATTTGTAATTGTATAAACTCATATTTTTCACATTTTTGACAAGTACTATAATGTACTTTATGATGTTTTAATTGATACGATGGTCCAGGTTTTTGTGTTTTTCCACCATAATTATTATTATTATGGTATTTCATTTGATCATCATTGTCTTCATTACCAGGTAATGTTGATATATCCATAGCGTTTGTTTGTTTGCTTGTTTGTTGTTGTCGTGTTAGTGATTATTTGTTGTTGTTATTTACGATTTTTATTATATATTATGGATGAATGGATGGAATAAATATTATGGTTGATGATCAATATTATTCTTATTCTTCTTCTTCTTATTATTATTATTAATTATTATTATTGGTGATGGTTGTATAACTATTTATCTATTCTACTATTATTGACTTTTACTAAATGAATTCACAAAGTAGTTATTAACCTATCTATGTATCTATCTATCTATCTGATACACTCTCAGTTGCATATATATTGATACGATTTCCGCCATAAACGATTTCCGCCATAAACGATTGCTGCATTGCTGCATTGCTCATATTTAATTTGTTATTTGTTGCGTTGAACGGTTGAAGAACGAAAAAAAAGAAGAAATTGATAGGCATGAATAAATGGTATACTAAGAATAATCAATGTTGTATGTGTATTATTAGGGAAGGTAGAGTTGTACTTAGAGAAATCGATGTTGATATTTTTTTTTTATTTTTATTTTTTGTGAAGTTGTTTTTATGGGAAGTGGGAAGATGTTCGTTAAGTGCAAAAAGGTGCTATGTCTATGGTAGGTTGTATTTGGTCCCGGACGTTGTTTAAGGTTGAAGGATATTGTTTAAGGATATTAGACTCTCAATTAAAATGAAATATGAAGTTTTTGATGCTATGTATATGTTATTTCTCTTATTTCTTTTTCATACGTATCGAGTTAGAGTGTGTTTCCTAGGAAACTGGAAATTGCTATGATTTATCACTCGATCCGATATCGTCCATTTGCCAGATGTGCTTTCAAAACTGATGGGAAGATGAAATAAAAACACAATCATATATGTAAATGTTTTTACACTCTCAACTTTCAACGCATTCGTGTTTCACACACACCACAGTACCCGATATATATATATTATATATTATACGCATCTCTGTCTTTCCCCCCTCCTATTTTCTCTTTCTCTCTCCCCCCCTCACACCACATCATTCATTAAAAATATATGATATAATTTCATTTTCAATTCTTCAATACGATGTGGTTCCCCATTAATTGGTAATTTTAATGTTACATTGGATAAAATATTATTATGAACAATATCATTTCGTTGTTTCTTTTTTCTATCGTTTAAAGGTTGTTGATTGTTGTTATTGTTTGATAACAACAATCCCGATGTAATAATTGGCTCAACAATTTGTCTTTGACTACCACCAGCCCATGCTTGTGTTAATCGATGACCAGATGGATCACTAGCAAATATTGCATCTTGTTCTTCTACACATAATGGATCATACATAATAATCACTTTAATTTTATTTATTAATGATTGTAATGATTTTAAATTTTGTTCATATACCATTCGTATTTGTTCTTGTTGTTGTTTCTTTTCATTCGTGGCATTATCCATAATGTCATCTGTATGTGATGATGGTGATAATCCATATGATTTATCTTTCAATAAACGTGTAAGCATGTTTACTACATTGTATTGTGTCGCTTCAATATTAATATTCTTCGCCATGTGTTTGTTGGTTTGTGTCTTGGTTTGTGTTATTATGATATTGTTTCACTTGAAATTCTTTTATATTTATATCAGTCAAAGATCTATTTGTATTCCTACATGCAATACATTTATCCATTTGTATATATATGTCACACATCAATCGGTATATGTATGATATATATGTATGATATATATATATGTGTTTATGTAAATGTGTACTATTCCTATTAGGGATAATAAGTTGATGATATTAGCTACTGATCGTATGAGAGAGAGTGTGTATTTTATGATATAATATTATATATATGGTAATAGTATAAGGAGATGCAATATAATATAGCTGTGGAGGTAGTGTAAATTGAAAAGAAGGGAAATGATGTCTTATTTATATCCGTAATAGGACGTCCAGAACAACGTATTTTATGTCATTTGTCATGATATGTCATGTAACGATTTCAACTGTATCAATAAATAGTAGGATCATAGCACAAGGGAAGGAAGAGTATAAAATGTGTTAATGTAGTATAGATTATCTAAATACAGGATACAGGCAGGCTGGGCGGCTGGGCAGGCATACAGGCATTCATCAACAGTCATAAAATCAAAATGTGGCTTTTTATCTTCGTCTCCCGACTCCTTTCTTGGTGGCTAATGATGGATCCATGGTCCATGGTAAATGGTAAATGGCACTCTATAAATGACGTATTATCGGATATTTATAATTAATATAATATTATTGATATTTTAATCATTTTAATATTTACATTATACATTATATAATTTATAGAACAGAATGAAATTATAATAAATATTTATTTAAATGGATTTATTAGTGATAAAAATAATTCTCTTCTCTCGCACATCTCAGAACTCAGCAGAAGAGATAAGAGATCATCAGAGATCAAGAGATCATCTTATTGATAAAAAGATATGCGAGTGTGTGTGTGTAATGGGTTAGGTGGTGTACAAAATACATTTGAAGGAAAATATATTCATTCAATCCATATATATATATATATATATATCAACTACTACAAACATGAAATTGAAAAAAAGAATAATCATTTTATTATGGTGGTATGATATCGTTTATTATTTACTTGCCACCACCATTACCATCACCACCACCTCCTCATTACCAATACCAGTTCATGCTGATGAAAAAGAGACGAACATAATCATAAATAATAATAATAATAATAATAATAACACATGTATAAATGTTAATACAACAACGAAAAAATATCATTCTCTTGTCTTACAAGGTGGTGGTGTTCGTGGAGCTGTATGTTAATCTATAATATATATATAACAAAAAAGTAAAACATAATCTAACAAATAAATATTCATACATACAACTATAAATATAGATCTATCCTGGTGCATTAATTGCACTCGAAGAAGCACATTTATTAAAAAATATTAAACAATTTGCTGGTACATCAGCAGGTAGTGGTACAGCTGCATTTTTAGCAATTGGTTTATCCGTATGTGATATATTTAAAGTAATGGAAGAAACCAATTTTAAAGATTTAGTTGATTTTTCATTACCAAAAACATTAAAACGTGCTATATTCGGAAGTAAGTACATACAAACATACATACATACCTACACGTTCAACTATAATGTATTATATATATAACTAACAATAAACAACAATTATAATATTATTATGATATCAAACACAACAGTTGATACATTTAATTTTTTTAATGATTTTGTTAGTAAAAAAGGTTTTTTTAATGGGGATAAATTAGAAAAACAATTTGATTTAGTCATTCAACGTAAATTATGTAGTGAATATTTTAATACAGATTTTAATGACTTTACAAATGAAGATATGGAAACAAATACAACATGTAAACAATTTCAACATGCAACATTTATACAAGTATTTGGTGGTGGTGGAAATGATGAAAATAATATTTTTACAACAAAATCATTTTGGAAATCAAAATTTCAAAAAATTTATAATAGTTATAATAATAATAATAATAATAAAAACAAACAACAACAACAACAATCACCACCACCAAAATATGATTTAAAACGACGAAATTCAATTGATTTACGTTTAACTGCATTTGATATTACAAATGGTATGTTAAAATGGTTTGATAAAATAAATACACCAAATATGCCAATAAGCAAAGCAATACGTATTAGTAGTGGTATACCATGGATATTTGAACCCGTTTTATATCAAGGGAATTTATATGTTGATGGTGGTGTTTTAAGACGTATGCCAATTGATGCATTTCAAGTAAATGAACATAAACATATGTTAGTATTGAAAATAAGTAGTGATTTTCAACCAATTAAACCAGAACAATTGAAACATATGAGTATGATGGAATATACTGGTAAATTGTTACGTACGATTACAATGCAAAGTCAAGATTTAGATTTAATACAACGTGCAAAAGATAAGATGAAAGGGCAAATGCATTTTATTGATTTTACTATGATGAAACATATGCGTAAACAAAGTGGTATTGAATTTGATATATCATTTTATAAAAAAGCACGTATGGTAGAAACTGGTTATAAAATTATGTGGAATCATATATTAGAATGCGATTCTAATAATAGTGAAAACAATATAACTACTACTTCATTTAAAGCATTGAAAAAAATAATTACAATGGATTTAATACATAATTATATTATGAATAATAATAATAATATGATATTGAAACACAATGGTGGCGATGATAAGAAAAAATTAATATCATCTTTATCATGTGCATCAAATAAAAATTGGATTGATAACATGTATAAAAAAGCAAATGAAAATGATATCATCAATGGTAATGTTAAAGATAGTACTAGTAGTAAAAACAATAATAATGATATAGAACATGATTATAAAATGGAACGTAATCTTGCTATTTTAATCTGTTTAACATTAGTATTATCCATATGTCTTGGTAAATTACGTAATTTATCACATATTATATTGTTAAATCAATTTAGTAATATTGAGACAACATGTTGTAAGCATTGTCAACGTAATTGGGTACCATCTGAATTATCATATGTACGTGTTAATAAATTAACAAAAGAGGAAATCATTGAAGCATTAAAAGTACGTGGTTTCGTGGATGATGATGGCATTCATGATAAAGATGATGACGAAGAATATGATATGAAATTATTACGTCAAAAATTAAAACACTGCGTTTATGTAGAAAACATATCATTTAAACGTCCATGGTCGTTTTTATATCATAGTAGTGTATGTCCATGTAGATGGAGTAAAGATTTTCCAATCAATGAATGGGTTGTATTATTTGTTGCCATGTGGTATTTAATGTCTATCACATGGACAGTAAATAATATCTTAGGAAAGAAAGAGGTTGGTAATGGTGAATTGTGAGCGGATTATATATTTTATCTTGAGAGAATGTTGTGGTGTGTGGTGGGTGTGTGATGGTGTGGTATATATAAAAACCCGACGTCCAGCGTGTTCAACGAGTACGCGCGGAAGGATAGAGTAAAATTATTACGTATATATAACTTAGATTTTAACCGTATCAAATAATGTATTATATAAAAAAAAAGTAAAATTTTTATTTTTTGAGATATGGAGATGTCCCCATACTCTCTGATAAATAGTAAAAATAGCATGGACACACCACCATTAATATTAATATGAATATATCATTTGACACCAGCCTTTTTCCTGGCCATCGCTACTCTCCGCTCAATAAACAAAAAGATACAAAAAAGTAAAAAAATAAAACAGCACAGCATTGAAAAATTAATAAAGATTATAAGAGCAAGTGCAAGAATCCAACAACTATTATTATTAATATTTCATTCATTCATTAATAAATATACATTATTCTATATATGATCTTCTACGCGTTTACTTTACATAAACATATCTATTTATATAGAGAGATACACACGTATTACAACCCATATATACATACATTTATATATAGATAGATATATTTCAAATACAACTACACAATATATTACAAGTCCAATTATATATATATAGTAGTAGTAATATTACATAATGATTCTAAGTGGTACACCTACGTCGTACAATAATATTAAGTCTGGTAATGGATATGCTACTCCACCACCAACAACAACAACAACAACAACAACCAAAAAATTAATTGGTGTTTCGTCCATGTCATTTAATAAATATCCTAGAAAAAAATCAAAGACTAAATTAAGTGAACATCATCATGGTTCTCTTGGTAGTCATTTATATTTAACTCCACAACATAGTTATAGAAATAGACAACGTAGTATACGCCATCAACAAAATAGACCAATACGTCCATGGGCTACTGAAGAGAAAAAGAAATTACATGAAGCACATGGACGTATTGGTCTATTTTGTTGATGGCGTATACTACGTTGTCAACAAAATAGACCAA
>LT649771.1:0-14104 GCA_900128395.1 Stramenopiles sp. TOSAG23-2
CCCCCCCCCCCCCCCCCCCTCTCTTCTACATGCGCGTATATCCCAAAATTTACAACTATTTCTCGTTTTTTAATAAATTTCAGTCCTCATATGTTTAGGCTTTTTCTTTTCATCTTCAGTACTCGATTTCCATAACCGTGTTGCTGCTGTTGAACGCATATAGCTTGGGAGAGGCTTTTTATTACTACTATTTACAATTCTACTTCCGGTATTTTTATTATTGTTTTTCCTAGTAGTATTTCTATTTTGTTGTTGTTTTCTAGCTAATCGTGGTGATGCTTTTGCACGAGAGCCACGTTTTAAATAGGATGTACCACCAACATTATTATTGTTATTACTTCTTGAGTTATTTTGAAGATTTTTTCTTTGAGCATAATTATTTCGATAACTATTACTATTATTATTATTTCCACCATAAGATGATTGTTTTTTCTGCTTCTTTTTTAATAATTTTAATTCTTGTTCATGTTGTGCTATATGCTTTGACAAAGGTGATAATGGCTGTTGATGGTGTTGCTGCTGCTGTTGCTCTTGTTGTTGCATATTTTCAAGCGGTAATTGAAAGTTTAAATTTAAATTTTGCACACCATTGTTAACAAAATCACTATTATTGTTATTATTATTAATATTATTATTATTATTGTTGCCACCATCCCCCCATGACATTGTTGTAACAATGCCACTATTATCATCATCGTTCATATTATTATTAGTAGTATTGTAATATTCGCCATTATTTAATTTTGATAATGGAAGTGCAGATGTTGGTTGAACTAAAACTCGTTCTGTTCCAGGTGCCAATGATAAATAACTTGTCAACCCACCAGCTCCTGCTGCCATTGCCATATTTGCATTTGCTAAATTTCTTCCTGCTCGAATAATTTCTTCTTGTTGTGGTTGTTGACCATCTTTAATCATCAATTCCCCACCACCTCCTCCCGTCTTTTCCATTTCTTCCCATAATGCCCGTGTAACTCTTCCCGATGTTTCTCGTTCAGATCTCCTTTCAAATATGGTGCGATGGACTGTTGCTGGCTGCTCACATGTACAAGTAACCGTTGGAACGAACCCATTACACATGCATCTACCATCCCCGTGAGTGCAAGGTATTGGCCTTCCATTTTTGTCTCTATGTTCTTCTAAATCATGTTTACATTGGCACTTAACTGCTCTCCCACCTCTGTGATATACATAATTAAAACAAGTACATTTACAACCTGGTACACGACAATGGACTTTTTTCGATTGATTCCGATAAAATGCATGTGCGCGGTACGAATGTCCGCAAAAACACCTAGTCATCGGCCCGACATTAACACAATCCATTCCAGTTTTCATATTTCTCCAAGTACAAAATAATCTATCCTTAGCAGCTTCAAGACAACGTTTTTCCAATTTTCTATATTGTGCCTCAGGCAATGGGTTACCTCCATCAGCCTCACCAACAATCATATTATACCGATGATATGCATCTAAGTGCTCCCCGACAGTTGCATCTTTGTATTGATCATTAAAATTCAATGAAGTTGTTCCACCTTCTAATTGTGCTTGTTGCCTCATACGTTTAATTTTTTTATCCCGTTTATTTCTCCAATCCATATTACGTTGAAAAATCCCAGGTGGAGCTTGGTTTGTTACTAATTGTGCATGGTTTTTTGATGGTGCTCTCCGATATTGTACATTATTCGATGCATATTGTGCCATGATATATATATAATAATCCTGTATATATATATATATAGATATCGAGAAATATGTATAGCCATCACACACACACACACAATTCTATTTTTTTTATTTTTGAAATGTATAATTTAATCGAAGAAATGAATATATTTTTTCTAACTGCCGATGATGATGAAAAAATGCAACTTTTTTGATGACCCCGTACTCAAAAATCTATTTATATAGGTAAAAATATGCGGCATGTATACCACACATACAGTACTCGTATTTAACATACCATACTATAATACTATTACGACTTATATAAGTGTTGAAGTATTTTTTAAGTCCTAGCATAGACACAATGGGGTGAAAGTCCGTACTATCAAAAGAAAATTGGCGGTAGTGCACCCCTTAAATCTTGAATATTTTCGTATTTTCGAAAATGTTAAGGTAAAATTGCCATAAGATTAACAATTCTCCCTTTTTTTTAACACGTATTTCAATTATTCATTCAAATAATAATTGAAAAATACAAAAAACATATACTATACTAGCGATAGATATAGAAAATATAGAAAGTAAACAACAAACAACAATAAACAGCAAGATGGCAGCAACGGTTAAACCATTTTCAAGTGCAGCAACATTTACGTTTAAAAAGCCCGTTCCAACGGAAAAACCATTAACAGGGTTTTCGGAACAATTTTTAACCCGTTTAAAAGAAATTGAAGGAAAAACAAAAACAATTAATTTAAAAAGTGGAAGGAAGATATGTTATTTTGATGAGTCGGGCAAGTCTACCAATGGTAAACCACTTGCTGTTGTCCTGTGTATCCATGGGTTAGGGCAAGGAAAAGAGCTTTGGATGTTTCCAGAGCCACTTCCAAATGTACGCTTAATTGCAATAGATAGAATTGGTTATGGATCCTCCTCTCCGCAACCACATCGATATGGTTTTAAAGAAAGTTGTGATGAAATTAATGAGTTGTTGGAAAAAATTGATGGGGTAGATAAATTTTATATTGTTGGACACAGTGCTGGTGGTGCGACAACACAAGCTGCTGCTGCTGAGTTAGGAGGCGGTGACAACGATGGCCGCGTACTTGGTTATGCTTCTTTGTCAGGCATGTGCGATATGTATCATGAGAAAGGCCCAAAAGTAAATTCAAAAGAATGGAAAAAAATGAATGCATACGGTGGAAGTTTAGCAAAAGCATGTGGTCCAAATCCTGGCTGCTGTAGTGGAACAATACGCAATTGTTTTTTAGTTTCAATATTAGGAAACATGTTGTTTTTCCCGAATAAAGACCAAGACCCTGGGTTTTGTAGTTTGTATACAAGTAGTATGCGAAAGGAAGATGGTGGGTGTGATCGTACATGGAGCGCAATGGATAAAGATTCATTTTTTGTTGAAAAATATATATATGCAGTTCTTCATGGTTGTGTTGATAAATTTTCCGTACTAGGCGATATATGGCGTTTATTAGGTATCTGGGATGTAGATATTTCTAAATTTAAAGGGCATTGTGTGATATACAATGGAACGGGCGAAACAACGCCTGAACCAGCAGCAGAAAATATTCATAAAATTGTTTCCCAATCTGAATTGGTCATTATGGAAGGGCATGGGCATACCACGATATGTATGGAAACGGAAGGGATTATAAGTGCATTGATTGAAGGGAAAAGTGCTAAACAGTTGTATTGATATATTATTTTTAATCTTTGTATAATGTTGTTAATGTGTTTCTTTTGCCATAATATAAATAATATTAATATGATCATTTTACCAGGTAGATTTTTATATAGATGAATGTGGTGTGTGGTGTTTAAATAGGTTAATATTTTAAGTACATTTATCAGTATACTTTTACAAATTTAATACCCCCCCCCCCAAAAAACACAAATTCATCACAACTAAAAACAAAATTATAATATATACTAAAGCAAGAAGATATATAGAAATATAGAAACATAAGAAACAAACGATGAAAATTATTTAATAACAGCCATGACATCAATAGCAACGTCTACGAATACGAACAACAATAAAGCAACTAACGAACCGCTGCCACATCCAACGAAAGAACATATTGATAATTGTCAATTTCATAAATGGTACAATTTACATCAAAATATTAAAAAATGTACAATACGTTCGATAATAATACCAATGTCAAAACAATTTGTTAAATATTTAAATGAAGATGGGATCAAGTTGCCAAAAGTACCTAATGGCATGACAGTATCGCCATTTGATCCTAGGCATGAAAAACCAATTGCAGACGATGATGAATGGAATGATTATGAAGATGACGACGAGGAGGAAGAAGAAGATACGTTCAATTATTGCTTTCCTGAATTTGAAGATAAAATAAATAAAGCTATTAAAAAATTAGGTGGTAAAGTATTTGTGAAAACAAATTGGAGTTCTCCCAGGGATGCCAAGTGGGTTAGTGGTACATTAGAATGCCAAACACCTGGTGAAATATATTTATTATTGAAAAGTTCAGATTTCATTTCATATGATTTGTCACATGCATATGATTTAGTGCAAGAAACGGATAATAATAATGATGGAAAAAAAGAAATGTTATTGACGATGAACAATAATATTGATGCTAAAAAAACAACACAAGAAGAAGAAAATCTTATAACAACAACAACAAAATCAAAAGAAGAAGAAGATAGTACTTTGTATCTCGTAATTCGAAAATGGGGTAATTTATATCCTTCACAAGAATTTAGATGTTTTGTAAAGCAAAATAAATTAATTATGACAACACAACGTGATCCTACAAAATGTTATCCATTTTTAGTAAATCAAAAAAATAAATATAAACCACTTGTAGAAACATTTTTTGATGAATATATTTTAAATATATTTCCAGATGAGAATTATTCATTTGATATTTATATTGATAGGAAAAATCGTATTTGGTTATTAGATTTCAATGTATATAGTCGTGCAACTGATGCATTGTTATTTACATGGGATAAAATATTAAAGTTCAATGTGGTAGTAGATGAAAAAAACCACGAGCAACATGAATTTCGAATTGTAATGGATGAAAGCCAAGTAAAAAGTTCACAATTAACCATGCATAAAGTACCTGCTGAATTTGTAAATAATCCGAAAAATTTCATTGAAGAATTTGTAGATAAATATAGAAATGGTGAGATTGAGTAAACAAATGCGCGTGAATATCATAGGGTGGAAATGCAGTTTAAAATAATGTACGAGTATATACGAGAGTATTAAATATATTAATTGCGAAAAGTACTGAAGTATTTTTATACGAAGTATACTCGTCGTGTATCATATAAGAAGTGTGTATAATTAAAAATTATTACTGCTATGCATACACTCCGTTTTTATTGAGAAAATCAAAAGATATATATTTTTAAAATATGTCATATGATATTATAAATTAAATATCATATATTATGATGTGGTTAAAATCTAAGTTATAATATTTTTACACTTCTCGTGTTAAGTAATATGCTCAATACTCAATCGCAAGAATAATATATGTTATCCTACTATAGTAAAGCTCTAATGCACCTCTGCAAACTAATACTCTACAAGCACAAGTAGGTTTCTATCCTTCCAACATGTTCGAACGTAACATATAATATGATATTATAAAATATAAAAATAAATTATGCGTAAATTAAATTAAAAATATACCGTCGAATATATTTTTAAATGAAATTTTTTAAAAATTGTTCTAAATATAAGACGAATTGTACCAAACTTCCGACACACACACACACACACACACACACACATACTCATAGAGAAACTGTCTCCCCGATCACATCTTGTACAGAACCAATATCAATAATTCCAATTCGACTCTCGTTGAATGGATCTGATCGCAATGCTCGATCGAACTGATCATCATTTAACTGCATCCAATGACGTAACAATTCGCTTTCTCTGTTTTGATTTACATATGAAATGTCAGATCTAGCAACACCTAGTAGTGTTAAATCACTATTTCCTCCTTCGCTTGGAAAAATAGAAGCTCTGCTTATTTCACGTACAAATGTATTTAATTTCAACATTCGACATAATATTTGCAATCTAGCTATCCGTAATACAATAGAATCCATTATATTATTTTGTTGTGATAACACACGCAAATGATCATTATTTGCTTGCTTTGTCCAAATCAATATTCGTATGGAAATAAACGAATACAAAGAAAACAATGAAGATGTATCTTCCGTTGGTGTACGACAAATGTTCGCTGATATTCGTGTTATAATATTGAGGAAATTAGTTGGTTGCAAATATTCCATGAATCGCGCCTCATTTTGAAAGTTCATGGCAGCTCCCATCACTCTGCGCATAATTTGAAAACAATCATCTTTGTCCAATATTCTTCCTTTGTCAAATGCATCTATATAAATAACTTTTTCTACAGGCCATGCACAAATAAATATGCCATCATCCTCACCAGTTGGTTTATAGCTTGAAATGAAATGCCCTGGCATGCCTACAGGATGGAAATTTTTCATCCCAAGTCGCTGTGTAATGGCAAGAAATAAAATTGTTAATGATATTGGTATACCTTTACGTTTATTGCTTCCTAATAAAATGTGATCTAAAAAAGAATTTTCACGTTTATAATAATCATTTCCTGTGCTACCTTTAATGCAACACCGTTCAAATAAAATTTCACTCACATCTTTTATAACATCATGTGGTGGTCGTCTACTTAGTATGATTTCATCATTATTATTGCTATTTACAATTGTTTGAAATGCATTTTGACATTTTATTGGATCATTCTTGTATGTAGATTCATTTAGTAATGCTTTCATTATTAATATATTTTTAATAGTATCAGCTAATCTATCCAATTCATGTTTAATTGCAATTTGTCCATATGGAAAAATAAAATCTTTATTACTAAATGGAACAAAAATTTGTAATAGATCATCCCATTGATAATTAAATCTTGTCCTTGTTGGATCATTATTATCATTTTCGTTTTTCAATATGCCATCAGTACTCATATTCGTATTTATATTATTAATAGTTGTAAATGGCGAAACATGATGATCATCAACCATTTTATTTAACAAAGTATATGTTTGTCTATGAATTCCAATCCATAATAAAATATCACATCTATAGTTAAATGGTTTTCTATATGCATATGCCAAACGATTTCCTAGTATTTTATTGTTTAATTTTGTTAAATATGTTACTACTGATTCAGGATGTCTTGCTAAAAAACTTAGCGAGACAGATGAAAATGGTGATCCTGTTTCTAATGCATTTTGTAATTTATTTATTATACATGTTGAAATAAATTTACAACGCTTTATGAATTCACGTTTGACATCTTCACGTTTCTTTTGGGTATAAACATTATGATTTATATTTGGATTCCCAGTAACATTGGCAAAGAAAAACTGTTTTTTACTTTCATTTGTGATAGAATTGATGCCTGGCACCCATGTAAAATTATACATGTCCCACTGTTCAATTATTTCATCTTCATCCATTGTATCATATTTACTAAAACCATATCGATGATAATCTGCAAATTTTGAAAAAAATAAATTATACCAAATATCATCACAAGCTTCTAATATTTTAGACCATGTTTTACATACCAGGTTACATGCTAATATATTCTTTATATCTGCACTAGGCATGAAATTGAATACAATTGATAATAATTCTTTATTCAATAAAACATCTAGTGTTGTATCGTCGTTGTCGTTGTTGTTATTATCTTTTACTTCATTTGCAATGGAGGCCATATTGATGATGTCTTAAATTAATTTATTTTTTCGTCGTCACAAAAATATATATTATTTATGTACGTCACTGTACAATATTCTCTCAAATATATATGTATTGTTTTTTAATTATAAAATGTCTACAATCGGTAATAACAATCACGTTTCTATTGATTTTGTTTTTGTTCATCAAAATGATTATCATATGTGAACACACTCTTCATACAATAATATAAATACTTTTGAATTTTTATAATAAATGTTCTAATTCTAATTTATTATTTTATTATTCGACGAAGATCTGATATTCTAATTTTCCATTCAAGTATACATTATGGTCATTTGATAGTGAGATTGAGGCGACAGCCTGACACAGCACTATGGTTAGAGTGTCGACTCTTTTCTTTATATATTTGGTGCTTTGATTGATTAAAATAATGTTTAAATATTAGTTTATATTTTTTAAAAATACCTTTTTATATACCAAACCATTTTTATTTTTACACTCTTGATATTTATGGACCGCTCAATTGTGTTTAAAGATCTTTGTATAACATTTGCGCTTCTTTTTTATTGAATTTTTTATATTGATTTGCAGCTTGGTTGTATTTATTTGTATTGTTTCTAGTATGATATGCAACAAAATTTTTCCATTCTTTTTTTGGGCTGGCTAATGTATTCATAACAGCATCAAGTGCATCGTTCATACCCATCATTTCAAAGATATTTTTTGGTCTCTTTCTTTGCCTTTGCTTTGTTTGCAAAGCTGAACATGATTTTGAGCTACCTAATGATCGACGTCTTGGGGGTTTCTCTCTCTTTAGAACATTCTTGCTGTTGGAAGAGATATGTTCTTTTCCTACGGATTTTACATTTTTGTTTTTGCTACAATTATCACCACCATAAATATAGTTTTTGTGCTCTTGTGCTAATTTAGTTTTTACATGTTTCCTACATTTACCACTTTTATTAAGATATGATAATTCTGGAGTATATCTCCCAGCTTTTCTTAAATTTTTTGGCGCAGATGTTAATTTTTTTAATTGCACATGTAGACTTTTTGGAGTTGGAATTTGATTCACATTATTGCTATTGAAGTTGATTACATTAAGTGCAGCTACATTTGCTGATACGTTTCTTTGTCTGCCAAAGGCATTCATTTTGTTATAATTATAATTTGCAATGCTTGTCATAGTTGTTTCTTATTTCAGTTTTCTTTTACAATTCGAAATTTAGTTTTGTGTGTTTGTTTTACTTTTATTGATTTTGGTTTGTCTGTTATAATAAATGATTTCTTTCAAATGATTTTATTGTTTCTATTATATCTTTTTCGGTGTATGTAGATATATATGTGTATATCTGTTTTGTATCTATTGCACCACCTATTTGTATATATTAGTGCTATTGTGCGTGAATTTCAACAAAAGATTTGATATCGGTTGGTTACAATGCTATTTACATAGTATTATAACGTGTCCAAATATAAAAGACCGGAACCTGGGTATTTATATTTAGTACAATATTTCTTGTAGTCAAATTAATCCTATCAACTGTCTATCGGTTTTTATCATTTGATGGACACATTTTTCTTCTCTTCTTGTGCTCTGATGCACCTCTTCTTTTTTGAATTTGTGTTGGCACGTTTTGCTTTATGTTGCTTTGTGCATTTGTTGTAATAATAATATATTTGTATTTATTATAATTTCGAAATAATTATATTATGAACATACTGGATATATATATACAGAATAAGACAAGCATATCAACACATACATTCACAACTAGATATATATATATATATAAATTCAATCAAAAAAGAACCACCTCTGATACATATAGCTATATATACATAGATATCTACAAACAATGTTCAAAATGAAAAGCCCACATTACCTCATATTATTATTGATAATAATAATATCACCAACAATTATTATATCAACAGAAACATATAATTTTTTTTCAAATACATCACCATATCATAATGATAATGAAAACGACTATTACGATGGCGAATTTAGTAAACTTATTATGAAGATTTCTATTTAAATCAATTTTTACAATCATCAAGTGAAAATAGAGTCAAACAATTTTGTATGCATGGTATGACAAGTGCTATGTATGAAGGAAGTAGTACTTTCTGTTTGGAAGAGACAAATAGGTTAAAAACAAATTTCGTTGAAAGAAAATTACATTTAAGAAATGGCTACGATCATATTGATTTATAGTAGATGATGAAGCAGAAAATTACATTTAAGAAATGGCTACGATCATATTGATTTTTACTGTATAGTAGATGATGAAGCATGAAGCCATGAAGAAAACTAATATATCGTAATCTAATTTCGGCTCAAGTATAAATTAATTAATATTTGATAGCCAGATGATAGCACCACCATACCAGCAGATTGGCTACAAAAAAAAAAAACAGTCCGTCCTTGTTGTGTATTTTAATTTATTCATTTATATTATAAAAAGTGAGGAAAAAACAATAATACATGTAGATAGATACAGATAGATATAGATATGTAGATGTGTAGAGGATGCAAAGGAAGAGATATACAGATATAATATAATATAGTATATATCGTATCATATTGTTAGTGACCATGGCGTCGTTGACAACTGATAATGAAAATCCATCAGCAAAAAGACAACACCAGGAATTGGATACAGCTTCCATGCAAGCGTTGGAAAATGATGAAGAGAGAAAAAAGAAAAAGAAAAAAAAACTGGCAAATAGACGGCAACACGGATTGAAGCCATCAGCCACCGTCGAAGCGTTGGGAAATGACGAGAAAGAGCAAAGTATAAGTTTTGGTGCAATCATTTCTCCACCAACATTCACTTTTATACCTCCCACGCAAGCGTTGGATATTGAAAGCTCTGTCAGTTACAATGAAGAGAAAGAAGAACCACAGGCAAAAAGACAACGGCAAGGATTGAAGCCATCTACCGTCGCAGCGTTGGAAAATGACAAGAAATTGCGAAGTGTAAGTTTTGGTACATTTATTTTGCCAGCTGGAGTTGAATCAGCCTGTGGAATATTTTCAAATGTAACAGAACTTTTAGATACTAAATCATTATTGGCTTTGAAAGAATCTTCTTTAATAAAACAGTTTAGAAAAGAATTTGGATCAAATGATTTTGAATGTTACCGTAAAAAAGCATTGCATCCTAAGTTTGGTGGATATAGAAACATTAATGAACTGATTTATCTCCAAAAAAAACTCTACGAAATCTATTATGATTATAGATCAATGTTTGTAGATTTAACAAATGAAAGGGAAGTTCATATCAGAAACGGTAGGGGTGAATTGCCAACACCATTTTTATGTGCCTGCGAACTAGGAAATCTGGAGGATGTTCAAGCAATGGTTGATCTTTTCGAGTTTCATCGCTATGTCTGGGATCTTCCGTATCCTGTACCGTGGGAGGTTCCCCGCCCCTGGACCCGCCACTTGCGGGGACTGAAGGGGGAAGTATTTGTTTCTTACGGCGCATCCAGCCCCAATGGTAGTTTGAACGAGATGATCAGTCATTTTGGTGTTAATTGTGATAGCAATAGTAAGTTCACACCTTTAATGGCAGCTGTATTTCAAGAACATCCTCATATTGTTCAATATTTACTAGATATTGGTGCAGATGCTAGTGTAACAGTGAATGATGCCGTGCTCTCGGATGGCTTCCACATGTTTGACGATGATCATGAAGGGGATTTTTTTTATTATACCAGCGAAAGGACTGCCCTTCATCTTGCATGTTTTATTAATATGAGTATCAATATTGCAAAATTACTACTGGAAAAGGGTGGTACGGACCAGATTAACCGGGTATATGGAGGATCAACTCCTTTGGATGTGGTTTTTGCGGCACTTAATAATCATAGTAATATTTTGGATGGCCGTGACCCCTTGTTTCTGTGGGGATCTCCGAACGTGGAAGAGCGTGATAGTACCATTCTCGATGATTTTGTCAAGTTACTACGTGCCCATGGCGGTAAAGCAAATAGACATGATATAAATGGTAATGAAACAGGATATGGTAGTGGTGATTTAGATGGAGGGATGGGCATGAAGAAGGGTAGATTAGTTTTAGCAACAGACTTAGTTTATGCGAAAGATGTCTTATCTTGTATTCCATTGGAAGAGCTTAATAAAGAGCACTATGGTACATTTAGAGATTGCGCCGAACGTTTATACACTTTGAACACTCTCTTGGATTTTGTATATGCAAATAGAGATAATCCAATTCGAGAAGATCTTATCAAAATAATCCAAGATAAAGGTGGTAAAAAATATAGAAGGTGGTAAAAGGGGGTATTGTGGGTGGTAAAAGGGGGTATTGTTATCCATAAAATAGTGAATCAGAAGGTTCCGACTCTGAAGGATCAGCTGGAGGTGAAGCATGAAGGCTCTGAGAATAACATATTTATTTTTAGTATATTTAAATACTAATGGTATAAATAATAAAAAAAATACACAGAAGTGTATTTTTTATAAAAGTTTAATAAATATTATCATATTACGACTCGTATGATACTTGAGTATATTTTTTTTATATAATATTAAAAAAATATATATTATGCATATGATACGAGACGTATTAATATCGCGTATAATATTTTAAAAAAAAGAAAAAACAACACGGAGACACGCGATTATTTCACCCCCTCCTTTTTCATCTCTCTCTACTGCAACTGATATTCAAAGACATATGGTGATGATGATGAATTCTTTTCTTCATCACCACTACCTAATTTATCAACTTGCAATAAATCTTTTGATTTTTCTAAATCAAATTTAATATCTAAAAATCTTGGATTCTTTTCATTTCGTTTAATTTCAATAATACCTTCTATGATTGTATTGACTTTTAACATTTTTGATGGTATCTTCAAATACACAAGCGTCTGTTTCCAATGTGTTGGTACACTATCTGGTCCAGTTTTTAATACAATAGGAACTTCACATTGCTCATTAAAATCGCAATCAAAACTTATAACAAATCCTATTAATTGTCCTTCCTTTTGAACAGATAATTTAAATGTTGCAACTAAATCTAATTCACTTGGCTTAATAGTTTGTATATCTAAATCCCATATAGGAATCATTGGTGTAAAAATAGATTTTGGGTTTACGATCGTCACATCAGCTTCTTGTAATACGTCTTTTTGCATACACATCATATCATATCCATATACATTTTCCCAATAATTGACTTTATCGTTCCATATAGCCATATCCGATAGACCACCTAAATGTACTGTTGCGGAGTTTGGAAACATAACACCACCTTGAGGTTTTAACCATTGATCACGTGCAACTAATACCGTTTCCAACATGCATTCATATACTAATGCATATCCCATCCATTCCGATACAATAATATCAACTTTATCAATGCCATCTGGAAGCTTAATGTTTTCAACTTTGCCATGTAAAATAGTGATTTGATTTTGAAATCCATTTTTAAGTACAATTTCCATTGCACGAAATGCCATATCTGACATATCGATTCCAATCACATGCTTTGCACCAGCTTTAGCAGCAAACATTGATAATATACCGGTACCACAACCTATATCCAATACGACCTTTCCAGCAAATAATTTTGGATTTTTTAACATTGCATCTTTATATGCGTTTGTTCTTGATTTATCTTTTAACATTGTTTCATGGATACCATAATGTGAATAACTATCAAAATAATATGTATCATTATCAGGGCCATCGCTATTATTTAAATTATCATCATCTCCAGTAGTAGTAGTACTAGATGCAATATTATTGTTGTCATCATTAGCTACAAGAGAACGTAACATTCCTTGGCATCGTTTTACCATTTCTTTTAAATGCAAATTTTCATCATGTACTGCTTTCATCTGTACAAACATATTTTCTTTTGCATTTGTTGATAATTGATTGAATCTTTCTACCATATCTTCCATTGATTCATCAGTATTATTATTATTGTTATTATTGTTATTATTGTTATTATTTGTTACATTTTCTTCATCTTCAAACTCTGGTACTTCATCATCACTTTCATCATTATCATCCTCATCATCACTAAACTCATCAAATGCATCGATTGATGATGTGATATACAATATTAAAGGATCATTTGGGATAACTGGTGTTAAAAATTGTTCTTTTAAACCTTCCATAAAATTTGTTGTATTAAATTTATTTATAATAGTATTTATTTCACTACTATTACCACATTGTTTTATTGTATATCGTATGTAATTAATAATTTTTATTGCACCATATATTCCAACGTTAGGTTGACTACATATATTTAATACATCAAACTTGTATTGTGTTATCATATACTCACATGCTTCTTTTGGAGTATTGAAAACTTGATCAGAAAATAAATCAATGGTTGAAATGGTTTCATTTGCATTTTCATTATTATTTACTTCTTCCCATTCTTCGTTTTCTAGTATAGATGCCATAATTTAAATTATGTATATAAAAAAATAAATTTGACGTATATCAATTATTTTAATTTTGTTTTTCTATATCACAAATATATATATATATACGGCAATACAATTTTACAATAATTTTTACAATAGATATTTATGTTTCTATATATTGTTCCTTCTTGTAGCTACAATATTTCTAGATATACGGGAAGAAACAAATGATGACGTGATGTATGT
>LT649772.1:0-14076 GCA_900128395.1 Stramenopiles sp. TOSAG23-2
CACCATCCATCATCCTAATATTTTTTACTGTTATGTATATGTATATAATATATATATGTATTATATAGACACTAGACAGCGCGTATAGTAAATCTTTTGACTACTTGCTATCTTTTGTTATCTTATTATTGAGATGAAGAAGATGGTTTATGTATATATATGTGTGTGTACATGAATAAATAATATATGTGCATATTGTATTTTCATGTTTATTTTTTTACGTCATTTTTTTTTTTTTAAAAACATGATGGAGGAGCAGTTACGATATATTTGAGACACCGTGTCCGTGTGCGGAAGGCCTTTAATTAAGGATGATTACGTATCATCTTTTTTTGTCGTCCCTATGTTGGGCAATGGGCTGGTCCATTGTATTTACCTGCTAGTCATCAGCAGCCGTAAGCAAGCAAGCGATAAAGGCGTTCAAGTTGAGAAAAAATATTATTATGAATTTATTATTGAGTTGTTTTTTGTTGGTGCTTAGCGTTATTAAAATCTATAGAGCTTTTAATCCGATATTATTAATATTAATAGATAAATAATATATAAGTTAGAAGAATTCGGTTGAGTCTCGTCTATGTCGTCTACGTATAATACATATATATAATAGAACAACATAAACAACTCTTCCGTTATATAATAACAAATATGTCATATGTAAAAAAACACCAAAAAAAATATGGTAGGCAAGATAGCAAAGTAAATTTACCACCGCCACCTTTACCTGGACCACCACCACCACCACCTACCATGGAAGAAGAAAGTGATAACGAAGAAGAAAAAGCTTTACCTTTACCGTCAATTATCAACAACAATAAAAATAGTAATAATAATAGCATAGGAACACCTAGTGGTAAAAAACGGAAGCAACGACGAGCTTCTCGAATGGGCTATGGTAGAGTTATGGAGGCATCGTTAGATGATATAGCAAAAGCGTCTCTTGCACGAAATAGAACAGCATCGCAGGCAAGCCGTCATATGTTAAACCAAAAAACAGCAGATATTATTGTTGAAAAATCAACAGTTGGAAGCAATGATAAGGTGGCACCTGGAAATACACCTATTATCCAGGAAGATGACGATGATAACGCATCATATGCACCAAATAAATATTATTGGGTCTCACATGAATCTGAAGGCTACGTCGCTGCTGAAAAAATTGATGAAATGAAATATGTTAGCCTTGAAAAAGGCGTAGATTTACCATCAGAGCCTGAAATTTTTGCTCCTTTATCCCGTGTGAAGATTTTAACAAAAGAATATGATAATATGGTACACATGGATGATGTAAATGAAGCTTCGATTCTGTATAATTTAAAAATACGATATAAAGAGGACAAGTTTATGACAAATGTTGGTAGCATTTTAGTTTCATTAAATCCATTTAAAAACTTAGATTATTTGTATACAGAAGGTGAAGTATTTAAATATCATAGATGGAAACTTGGTGACCAGGAATTAGCACCACATATTTATCAAATAGCAAGTAGAGCATATACATTAATGCAAGATAGTAGGCAAAATCAAGGCATAATCATTAGTGGCGAGAGTGGTGCTGGAAAAACTGTCGCGACGAAGAAATGCTTACAATATTTATCAACAGTCGCTGGTGCCGGAAGCGATTTAGCAGATAAAATTCTACAAGCGAATCCAATATTAGAAGCATTTGGTAACGCTAAAACTGTACGGAACAATAACTCCAGTCGATTTGGTAAATGGATAGAAGTTTTATTTGGACAGAAATCTTTCCAAATTATAGGCGCTAGAATTACAAATTACTTATTAGAAAAACCTCGTTTAGTGAAACAAGCTGCAACTGAGCGAAACTATCATATATTTTATCAAATTTTTCATGACAAGCACTTAACTAGAAAATTGAAGTTAAAAAGTGCTCGAGACTATAGATTAATAACACAAAGTGGCTGTTTGACGGTGAAAGGAATTGATGATAAGTTTGATTTTGAAGTTGTTACTCAAGCAATGAAGGAAGAGTTCCGATTTCCAGAAAATACTCGTGATAGTATCTTTTCCATAATTGCAGCTATTTTACATTTAGGTAATGTAGCATTTGAAGACGATGACCTTGGTACCGGGTATGCACAAATTTCTACTACTGATGAAAGTAAAGCTGGATTGACAACTGCTGCAGAATTATTGAAAGTTAATGATTTGTTATTAGGAAAAAATTTATTAATTCAAGAATTAAATATTCGTGGCGATAAAACAGCAAAACAACTTGATGCATATGCTGCTTCTAAATTAAGAGACTCTTTAATTAAAGCAATTTACGGAAAAATGTTCCTTTGGATAGTGCAAGAAATTAATTTATCGATGTCGATGGACAACAATAAAGGTGATAGTAATAGTAGAAGATACCAAAATTCAGCAGTTTGTATTGGTATATTAGATATTTTTGGATTTGAAATATTTGAACATAATAGTTTCGAACAGCTTTGTATAAATTTTGCTAATGAAAAACTACAACAGCATTTCAATCGTGCCACTTTTAAAGACGAAGAAGCATTGTATAATTCAGAAAATATTGTTGTCCCACCTGTATCGTTTGTAGATAATCAAGATTTGATAGATCTAATTGAAAAATCAAGTAAGCAAAATCCTGGTCTCTTGGTGCTTTTAGACGAAGAGTTAAATTTAATCGGTGCTGGTAGCGATGCCAACTTTTTAAAAAAAGCAAATAAAGTTCATGCTGCGAATTCCAGACTGCGAATCAATGTGGTTGGTGGCGGATTGAATAGAGGTCGGAAGCGTACTGGTAGTGTGGGATCAAAAATGCAAGAGAACGAATTTTTAGTCAATCATTATGCTGGTGTTGTGAAGTATGATGTAACAGGATTTTTGGATAAAAATAAAGATCAATTAGTGACAAATTTAAAAGAAGTTATGCAAACATCAGAGGATTCTTTTATTCGCGATGTACTTTTCTCTGTTGATTTAAGCAATAACAATAATTATTCACGTATTAGAACAAAAAAAGAATCGCAAGGTCGCCAATTTCGTAAACAGTTAAAAAGTTTGATGTCTACTTTAAATTCTAGTCAACCACATTACATACGTTGTATCAAGCCAAATCAAGAGAAACGAGCAAATATGTTTCGTGCAATCACAACTTTGGAACAATTACGTTACTCGGGTCTTTTTGAAGCTGTAAAAATTCGTAAGCAAGGATATCCATTTAGACTAAAACATATACATTTTTATCAACGTTATTTCGTATTAGCAACAAAACAAGCAAAAGGCCATGATACGAAAGGCGTGAATGATAAGGAAAAGTGCAAGAATCTGGTGCGTATATTGGCGTTAGATAACAAAACAATACGCAATTGTCAAGTGGGGAAAACGATGATGTTTTATCGTCCAGAACAAAATGTTATATTGGAAGTGTTAAGAACAAAGCATGTTAAGGAGAAAACACTTTTAATGCAGCGTGTTTCTCGAGGCTATTTATCACGCAGATACGTGAAAAGAATTAAAGATTGCAATAAAATGTTACGTAATGCAATCAATGGAGATAATATTACGGATTTACAAGAATCTATCTCAGAAACGAGAATTACTGGCTTTTTTTGGTTGCCACTTTTAGCAAAGGCGAATAAGCGTTTACAGCATTTACAGGATGTTGAGAAGGTAAACCGTGCATTGTCGACCTTACAATCGTTAGATCCAATTAATGATTTTAAAGAGATGAGAGACGTTGTTGATACTGCTGATCGCCTTGGCATGGATAACAAAAAGTTAGCAGATGCGAGAAAGCGATTGAACGCAGTCCGGGATATGATTGAAACGAAAGAGAAATTAGAACAAGGGATTCAAGAATTAAATAAAGTAATGTTGTTGGAAGCATTAGAAAAATGCAAGGAAGTTCGTGCGGAAGAGCCAACATTTTGCAATCATGAAATTGGCGAGGCGAAAAAAGCATTAAAAACTATCGAGGAAGAGGAAAATGCTTATGCAAAAATAATCCTAGCGCTAAAAGATGGAAGCGCCTCTATTACGGATTTAGGCAAATTTAGCATTGGCACAATACGTACAAAAAAAATCCAAACAAGTCTAAACGCATGCAACGATAGAATATTTAAAACAAAAAGAGGACAAAACGTATTGAAAAGCGGCGAAACAATTTTTCATATTCGTTCCGCTATGGTATTAAATGAATGGGTCACAGTTGAGAAATACTTAGATTCAACTGAATCTGATGGAGAGACGTTTATCATTCCAGAAGCACAGAAGGAGATTAGTTTTGTTTTGGAAGAATGTAATAGTCGCAAAGTGATTGAAATGTGCAAAACTGTTCTCATCGAAAATCGAATTCGAGGCAGCTTTGGATATATAAATGTCCATGAATGTAGCATTTCTGAAATGGAAACAAAATTAGACGAAATGTTGGAAACCAATTGTCGCACAGTAGATTGCAAAAGATGGATGAATCTGTTTAAAGCATTACTTGCGATTAGGAAAAACGTTGTTGTCCACGATTGGGATAGTATGGTATCAAAAATCTCATTAATAGATAAAGAAGATCAGGAGATTTTAGACTCGCTTTTACTGGAGGAATTGAATTTGATTCGCGATGAAGCCATCAATCGTGCTATTATTACGACATTATCAGCTGGCCTTAGTAATGGTAGGATCGAAGGCTTTGTTGGCCGTTTAGATTTATCACATATTTCTGTTGCCTCTTTAAATGATGGTTTAAACATGGTAAATGATGGAATGAGACTTTTAGAAACGGTCCAAACGATGGTATATACTGCGAAATTTGTTAAAGATATTAGAAATTCTATAGCGAATAATTCGTGGGAGAAAATTCAAGTGCAACTTGAATCATATTTGAACAATAAAACTTTATTTTATGATTTCGCGTGTGATGAAATAGATTTGGTGGTGGATGAATCTAATAATAGAAAAATACTGGAAGCATTGCGACGAGGAATTTCGGTAGGCAAGATTACAGGTAATGTCGATAACATCAATTATGACAAAATAAATGATGATCTGCTAAATGACAGCATTGTAATGGCAACAAAAATCGGATGCAAAGCTGGTACGACGATCGAGTTGCTTGAAATGTGTGAATTACTTCGAGATGTGAGACGGTTGTTAAAATCCAAAAAGTTCGATAATTTGCTAAGATTGGATGAAACAAAGACAGTACAAGTGAGTGATGAAGGCGTTAAATTTGAAATAGTGTTGGCTGTAAAAGAGAGCAATAACCAGCGGCTTTTGAAATTGTTAAAGATATCATTAGTCGAAGGCCACTTGCCAGGACAATTAGGCAACGAGGAAAATTTTAATTTTATCAAGACAAAAAAATTAGAAGATGCTGTTCAAGAGGCAAGTAAATTTAATTTTGCTAGTGACAACCTTGTAAAACGATATCGTTCCGGGGTGACAGTTTTGAAATTGAGAAAGGCGCTGAAGGATCAGGATTGGGAAAATGTTATTGCTTTGCTAAGGGGTATAGATAAAAAGAAAGTTGATGAAATTTGTATAGAAGAAATTCAACGTGCCCAGGATGAATATGAAAACTGGCAAATAATTGATGCATGTATGAACGCAATTGAAGAGGGTAAAGTTACAGGAACAATAAATGAGCCAAATACTAAAGATGTGCAAACGGACAAAATCCATGTAGCATTGAGTCGCACTAGAGAAATGGCGAGAAATACTAAGAATGCAACGGCTTGGACAACTGCGTGCGAAATTCTTGGTATATTACGCGACTCTTTAGTCACGCAAAATTTTAAGAGGTTGGAAGAAAAAGTGGATAATATTCAATATGATTCTTTACCGGCAGAAGCTGTAACTGAAATTAAATTAATCGAACATGTTGTGCGTGATAATAAAGCATTTACATCGCTAAGGGATGGCATTTTATCTGGTCGCATAAACGGCCAAGTAGGCCATATTAGCAGAGAAGGGATTCGATATGCTGCGTTAGAATCTGCAATTGCACATGCTGGGGGAGTACCAACTTTAACAACGAGGACATCAAAACTTTTGGCATACTCAGATTTGATTGTTAAAGCAAGGAAGGCTGTGAAATACAATGCCGTGAACGATTATGAATTTATCATACATTGCGCACAGCCAGAACTGGAAAATGTCGTGGATTTTGCTTTTTCAATTTCAAATGAAATGGATCTTGCAAAGAAAGAATGTTTAAATAATTTAGTCGTTGTTACATTTGTAAAAGAATTGTCATCTGGAAAAATTAGTGTTGACAATGATAAGCCTATCATAAACAACATTTTATTTGAAAAATTGGAAGAAAAAGTATTGTGGGCGAGCAAGCTTACATTGGTAAATCCAGACGCTGCAAACTTAGTATCAGCAGCAAACATTGTGTGTTCTATGCGAAAAATGGTAAAAATAAATACCCCGGAAAGTCTCGCTGAGCTTGGTAATATGCTAAAAAGATTTCAAGAACGAGAAATTCCTCGGGAAGTAGATGAAGAAGTATATACGACTAGAGATATCTACAACAACTTCAAAATTGTAACAACTTTTGAGGCTGCCTTAAGTACCGGGATGGCTACTGGGGAAACGGGTTCCTTGGACTTGGGGGCGATAGAAGTTGGCAAAATTGATGAGGCTATTGAAATGGCCACTGGCTTAAAATGCACCACTTCAAGGGCTCAAGCTTTGTTAAAAGCGGCATCGGTTGTACAAAGCATTAGGCTCGCATTGAAATATATGGAATGGGAAGCGTTGTCTACAATGTTAAAAGAAATAGATTATGAAAATATAATTGATGATATAGCTGAGGAAGTTGCCACAGCAAAAGACGAATCGAACAATTATGTTGTAATAAATGAATTAGAAACTTCCATTCGTAGCACACAAGTCAGTGGTCAAATTGGTTACTTGGATACTTCAAAAATCAATTTAATTGAGTTGAGTAAAGCGGTTTCTTTAGCAAATAGACTTGGCTGCAAAACTGAAAAGGCTAAGCGAGCAGAACACACCGCACAATATGCGATGGAAGTACGTGAATACGTCTTAGATGGGGATTGGGTCTCCACGAGAACTCTAGTAGACAAATATGAAGAGCTAAATATATCAAAGATTATGGCAGATGAGATCCGTCTATTACGAGATGAATGTGATAACAGGACAATTATTTTGGAGCTTGCAACAGCTGTATCACATGGATGCATTATGGGTATCCCTGGAGATATTGATTTATCAGAAGTGGATGCGGCAGTCGTGTCAGATGCAATTAAAACAGTGGAAAAAATTGGTTGCAAAAGTCAAGATGCAACGGATATGTTTAAAACAGCAAAATTTGTGTGCCAATTGCGAACGTATGCATCGGCTGGACAATGGACTGAAATTTACGACTTTGTAAACACAAAATTATACGAAAGCGAGTTTCAGCCGCATGCTTTTGCAATCGAAGAAATAGAACTAGCTCAGAGCGAAGCGGTTGACGTCTCTGTTTCATACCACCTCGAAAATGGAATTAAACGCGGAAGGCTTGAGCTAAAAAATGGTATATTTAATCTAAATCGTGTTGCAACCGGTATGTTAGAATCTGCAATTGCATATGCACAAGAGTCGGAATGTAACAGCGAACGGGTAAGGAAGCTACAAAAAGATGCAACAACTATTGTAAATTTACGAAAAGCTATAATTGAGCGCAACTACACAGAACTTGAGTCGGCAATTGGCAATCCTCAAAACAGGCCACAGGAAGGCGATGTCGTTTTTGAAGAATACAATTACTGTAAATCTTATTTGGACAATTTTAATTTTAAAAATAATGTTGAAGATGCTCTAACGACTACGAAAGTCCTTGGATCAGTTGGCGATATTATTTTTCCAAAAAGTTATCAAAATCTAGTTGAATTTATTACCTTTGGCAAAAATATCATTAAAAATCTTACTAATTCAAACAAGTTGCTATTGGAAGTTTCTGAAATCATGTCAAATATTCGTATTTCTGCTATATCGAATCAATGGGAAGAAGTTGAAAAATTAGTGAAGAAACAAATAATGAATAATAAAATGGAAAAATATAAAGATGAACTAGATTTATTAAGCGCTGAAGCAAAAAACCGGAAAGTGGTCATACGTTTAAGTGATGCATTAACTCAAGACATGGCGGTAGGTACGTTAGATAATATCGATTTATCATCAGTATCGACACGTTATCTGGGCGAAGCAATTGATTTTGCGACGACGCATGAAAGTTTAACACCTGCGGCAAAGTTGTTACTGTCCTCTGCCGAATACATAAAAGAATTGAGAACTTCTCTGATGAATGCAGAACCAAATTGGAAAGAAGTTAGGGATATTTTACTAAAAATCAAAGCTGGAAGTGTTGCTAATATTGTTGACGAAGAAGTTGAATTTGTATCAAAAGTTGCAGAGGATGGATATATACTTGCAGTCTTGAATGAATCATATCAAACTGGAAAAGTTACCGGAAAAGTAACAGATGTAAGTTTTGCAAATGTTACTGTTGATTCAATTGATAAAGCGCTGAAGAAAGTAAACCCATTGGTATGCAACACAAAACATGCAAAACAAAATGTTCTGATTGCGTCATTAATTAAACGTTTACGAATTGCAGTCAATGATAACCACTTAGATGTTATGGATGCGTTGATAAAAGAAGGGCAGACATTGAAAGAATTTTTTTCAGATAATGTTTGGGATGAGGTTGGGTTTGTGGGCGATATTGTAAGGCATCGTAAAATTGTCCAAATTTTAGCAGACGGTGTAGTGAAAGGACGCGTTACGGGAGAAGTAGGAAAAATTAATTATCACGATATACATGTCACGTCGATTGACAATTGTATTTTCCAGGCTCAGGAGGTTGGATATGTTACTGAAGAAGCACAGAAACTTCTGATTGCCACAGAAGCATTAAGGCGATTAAGATTAGAGCTGAAGGGTAAGCAGTGGCTAGTCTTGCAACAAACGTTGCAACTTGTTTATGAAACAGGAGTTCCCACAGTACTACAACCAGAAGTACAGTTAATCAAAGATGAATGTGATGATGCCCTTATGAGTGCCGAACTTATTGAAAGCATGACCGAAGGTGAGCCTGTTGGCACTGTTGGAAACTTTGATGCAAGTGGTATAAATCCAAAAATTATCGAGACCGCAATTATAAACGCGAAAAAAATTAAACCAAAAACCCTTGCAACGCAAAGATTGTTAAAGACGGCCTTGGTGTTGTTTGCTGTTAGAACGCAAATGGTTGCTAAAGAATATGCAAAGGTGGATGAGATATTAAAACTTACAGATATGGATGAAATATCTGACATAGTTGATGATGAAATTAATTTCTATATAAAAGTAATTCAAAACTTCTTTATAATTAGAGATTTGTGCGATGCCATGTCGTCTGGAAAGCCAACCCGGACTGAAACACGCCTTGATATTACAACCATAAGAACGAAACGGCTTGAACTTGCTGTGAAAGCTGCTGAGGAGTTTGAATTACATACCCCAGAAGCAGAGCATTATTTGACAACATGTAAAGTTCTTTTGAATTTACGCGTGGCAGTTGTGAATAATGACTGGAAAGTCGTTGATCAGGTTTTAAAAGCGTCCAGAACAACCGATGTAGCAGATGAAATTTCTGAAGAACTACAGTGTATACAAGATCTAGCAGATGATAAAAATCTTGTGTTTGAGCTTCGAGATGTTTTGTCTGTAGGAATGGCTCAAGGTTCAGTTGGAGATATTGTTATAGACACAATCGACATAGCCAGTCTCGATATGGCAATTGCGCACGCTACAAAACTAGGCTGTAAAACAACCGAAGCAAAGATGTTACTGGACAGTGCTACACGTTTAAGAGGCATTCGTGCTGCTTGGAGGGTCTATTATCATGATGGGATTGGTGAATTAAGATCCATTTTGAAGGATATTGATATTAGCACTCTCGATCCATTGGTAAAAAATGAAATTTTACTTGCAAAAGATGAAGTAAATAATCATGATATATGTTTAAAACTTGAACAAGCATTGATTACAAATAAGGTTCGTGGAGAAGTTGGGCAAATACGATTGAACGATGTATCGACGGATCAGTTAACAGATGCAATTGCTTTCACAAAGCGCAATGGTTGTAAAACAAAAAAGGCAACGTTGCTCTTCGAAACTGCGAAACTAATTCGTGGAGTTCGAATTGATATTTTAAATGACAACTGGGAGTCAATCGATTCAATAGTACAATCTATATTGCAAGAAGAAAATGCGATCTCAGATGTTGCCAGAGAAGAATTTGATTTGATACAACAAGAAATATCTGAACGTAAAATTTGTAGCACACTTACAAAAGCGCTTTCAACTACACCATCAGGAGCTGATGATGATGCCAACATTGTGGAGCTGACAAAAGCGATTGAATTTTCCGAAAACATTGGCACCATATCTACGATGTCTCAACGATTGTTGAATGCTGCTAACTTTGTTCTAGATCTTCGATATGCATTTACAAATAGCGATTGGAGGAGAGTTGGACTGTTGCTGACAGGAATATCGATAAAATTACTACCAGATAATGTGCAACCTGAAGTATATCGAATTCGTGACAATTTATTAGAGCATACAGCAAGGCAAAAAGTAATTTCATCTTTGAAGGAAGGTGGGCTTTCTGGCAACGCGGACGATCTAGATTTGTCAACTATAAGCACAGATGGTTTAGACGTTTCTATAAGGTATATAAACGCAATGTCAACTGAGTCAGAAAGTATCAAATACTTAGAGAAAATTGTAGTAGCAATGAGACGTTTGCGAAAGGCAACGTTGGAGCGTGATGTAGGTCAACAAGTCAATTGTATATCATACATAGATGCATTCATTGGGGCTTCCGAGAAATCGTGGGTAGCAGAGGAGATCAAGCTAACAAAGATATTAATGGAAAATGAAGGAGCGTGTGAGGAAGTGTTAGCTGCGTTACGGGAAGGCGATGGTATAGGTGAACCAGGGGCATTGGACATGTCAACCATAAGCACAAAAGACTTACATATTGCATTAGAGCATGCCAAAGAAATAGCTCATACTACGACTCGTACTTTAAATATTGTATCAAGCGGAACAAAAGTATTGAGACTTCGTGAAGCATTTCGAATGGAACAATGGTACGATATCGATGAGTTTGGACGTGAGTCTGATGCTCAAGGTGGTGTTTTGTCTATGGAGGAAAAAGAATCCCTTGGTGTAGATGATGCTGATAGAGTTCAAACAGAAATACAAGCTTTAATATCAGAAGTGCATATCAAGAAAGCAATCGTGTTGCTTCGAAATGCTATTATATATGGGCGTCCCAGTTTTGAAGGGGCTCACATTGATGTTGCATCAATAGATACAACTGCCATCGATGCTGCGTTAGAAAAAGCGGAACTTGCTGGAGTTAGAGCTGGAGAAGGGCAGCAATTAGTCGTTACTGCAAAATATATTAAGAAACTACGTTTAACGCTACTTGAGGGTCATTGGCCAAATGTTATTGCTACATTGGAGCAGATTGACGAGATTGAAGCAAGCCCATTTGCTGCAGAGGAAATAAGCCAAGTAAGAGTATATGCACATTGGTATTCAAGCGTACGCGATGTTACGCTAGGGTTGGTAAATGCAATTGCAACGAAGAATCTTGAGAAGCTGAAGACTTTAATGCAACGTGCAGAGGTTTTAAGACTAGATCAAATGCCAGATGCAGACATTTCGTCCGTAATCATTCATGCCCGAACATTATTAGTAAAATTACAGAAATTAAACTATGAGCTAGAAGATTCTTTAGAAAAATCACCGGCACAAATGGGCATATCACTTGATAAAGCTAGGAGGCTTTCTTATGCGATGTCATCCAATGCACAGCTAGTCTCGCAAAGACTTGTTAGTTTCCATGATTTAGAAGCTCGTGCAAAAATTGCAATCGACAATATTGAAGTAGAAGAGATGAAAGAATTGTTACAAATTGCAAATGCTAGACGTTTTTCTTTACCTTCCGAAAAAGAAATGAAAAAAATGATATCCTTGCCGTCATCACAAATTTTACAATTGCAATTGCAGTTGTATGTATCGCAAAACGATGTAGATAAAATTGCTGCAACGACCATAAAAATCAAAGATTTGTATTTCAATGAAATAGGAAATGTAGACCGTGTCTTTGATGTTAATACGTATTCAAATTTGAGAAGAGATATCAATATTAATAACAATAATATTGATGATGCCAACCACCACTTACTTTTTTCAAGGGAGCCAATGGAATCTTCATTGACTGTATTGGATGGGAAACATGGCATTGTTAGCCTACGAATGTTTAAATATGTTTTGGGATATATGGGTGATCGTCATTTTACACACCCTTTAACCGTGGCTGTGGAGGCAATTCAAACGGCTTATTTACACCCACCACTTCGAGATGAATTATTTCTACAAATCATCAAACAATTAATTGGTAATCCGTCGACGATCTCCGTAAAACGTGGATGTGCAATGCTTTTTGCAACATTAAAAATGTTTCCACCATCTGAGGACTTAGAAAATTACCTTGAAATTTATTTACGTAAGAAAAAACTGAAAAGAATTTTGCAACAATTACATACTATTGTATATTTACGTACAAAGGCAAATGCGCCAACCTTAAAAGATGTTAAACTTGCTATTGATGAATATGCCGCTTTGTCCAGTGTTGATGGTGGAACTAATGTCGGAAGTTTGCACAACCAGAGTGAGGAAAGGTAAAAATTGTATGCATATTTTATCTAAATATTTTTTATATTTAATATTTTCAGGTAAAATATATATTTCGTATGATACACATCATGTAATATTTAATATATATTTTTTATATATTTTAAATATACGAATACAACACTTTTCTCTTTTTTTAAATGTCTCGAACATTCTTCTCCAACTGATTTATCTTATTTTGTAGCTTATTGATTTTTTCCTGTTGTCGCTCAATACTATTTACATTTGTTTTTGTCACTTTTCCTTCGTTTTCTTCTTCCTCTGATAGCACTATAAGATCAATTTTATCTCCATTTTCATTTAATTCAGCAAACAATGAATAAAACCAAATTTCATTTTTGCCATATGCATCTTGAAGTCCTTTACCTTTAATAATAGCCTCTTTTCCAGTGTTTTTACATACAACAGGTACATCTATTTGTACTTTGCCATTTTTGACAGAGCCTCCCCAAAATATTCTTTTGTAAAATGGTGATTCAAGTTCACCACCACCTAAGGCTTTTTTCAAATCTTCACTATTCTTTGCCGTTTCTATTGCTACTTGCAAAGCTTTTGGATTGTCTGTAACAAATTGTGTGAAGTTGTATGTTGCGAAAAGAAAAATAGATGAGAAGGCAAACTTTTCAAGGAGGTTAAAGGAATTATTATTATTAGCACTTTTTGTTGAAAAAGCAATATTTAATTTTTTCCAATGATTATTATAATTACTTGCAGCTGTTGTTTTATTATGAATTTTCATTTGATATTTAGTTGATCTTGCAATTGCATTTAACATGGTGGATATTGATTTATATATGTATATATGTTTATAGGTATGATCTATTTATAGATATGATATATAGTACATGAAATTGATAATGAAAGTTGATGTTCTCTTTTTTTTTTTGTATCATACATTGAATATTTGTATCTAACATGTATATAACATCTATGTATATGTAAATCTATCCCCAAAAGAATTCTTTTTGATCTTCTCTTCTTTGCTTCTTTCTCCGGATCATCTGCCAGACGACTATCACGGACTGTATGATGTAATAAATTTCACACACCAAATCACCGTCTCCAAGATCCAAGACTTATAATAAGGTTAATTCTCACAAAAAGACTACTATACACTATACTTGATAGGGTTTACAGCCAATACAGGCCCGGCAGGCTATTCCAGCATTTTGCCATTCTCTTCTTCATTATTTTATAGCAACTACCACCTACCACCTGTGTGGTGGTATACCTGGTACCACTTGCTATACCTGTAATATTATTATTATTCTAAAAAAAAATTATTTAATTAATTAATACTCTGTAAGATATACGTAATAAACAATTATGTGGAACAAAAATAAT
>LT649773.1:0-14034 GCA_900128395.1 Stramenopiles sp. TOSAG23-2
TTGTTCTTGGCAGTGCCTTAAATTGGTCAGCACACTATGGAATCCCACGGGCTTTAATAAACTAAAAAAAGACGCATTTTTGTTGTATTTTGATGTGTGATAACAATATATATATCTGTGTTTTTGTTTTCGTTTTCGTTTGTTGTTTCAAAACAATATAACTTATTTCATTGAATTATAGTAGTATATATTTTAGTAAAGATAGTGTAGATTATAATTGTCGGCATATTAATAATATTCTTTTGGGGAAAGAAAAAAAAAAGTTAATATATTGTGTAGTTGCATCATCACATTATTATATTATTAATATTTCCAATTATATATATAAGTTAAAGTGTGACTAATAAATCAATATATATTGTTCTAGTTTCTTATACAATATTTTATATATATATTCACACAATAATATATTATAATAACCATTAGTATAAATATTAAAAAGAATGTCATCATCTGTATTACGAAGGATATATTCTCGTGGATCATCAAGACGTTCAGATAAAGATGGTAAAAAACAACGTGGACCAGATCCACAATCAGTTACTGCACGGGAAATGGAAGAAGAAGAACAGAAACGAAAGAAAAAAAATAAATCAAATGATACAAATTTTAATTTAGATGATGATGATGATGACGATAATGTACAACCAGTAAGACGACAACGTGGCCCAGATCCACAATCAATGACGATTGATGATGCATTGTTAAACGATGGGGACGATCTAGTTGGTGGTCAAAAATTAAAAGATGATAATGATTATTTACGTCCACGTAGTAGTAGTAGCAAAAGAAAGAAAAAAAATCGTGTAGATGATGATGATGATGACGATAAGATTGATCGTGTACATTTAAGAAATGATTATGATAGTGATGATGATCGTGGATATGGTTCTCATCGAAGTCAAACAGGATCAAGGCAAGGGTGGCAAGATCAAGATGAAGGTGGTAAAAGTGGGGATGATGATGATGAGACGGCTATTTATCGTAATCGTCTAGATGAACGTGATGAAATTAATGAAATGCCATCTCGTACATGGTCTCCAGAATCTTTTTTAGATTTTGTAATGAATGATCAAAAAATTATTCGTTTTAATGTTGGTGGTATGGAATTTTCAACATCTCGTGAAACAATATCATCCGATCGTTGTAGTATGTTGTCGATTATGTTACGCCATGAGGAGATGGGTGGTACAAAAGATCATAGCGGCGCATTTTTTATTGATAGGGATCCAACTCATTTTCGTTATGTTTTAAATTATTTACGAGATGGTAGTATTGATTTGCCAGAGGATAGAAGTGCAATTGCACAATTGTTAAGAGAAGCAGAATTTTATCAAGTGGATGGTTTATGTAAAGCTATACGTAAACACAAACGTCGTCGTGCCCGTATTAGTCGTGAAGCATTTTTATCAATGATCAATACAAGGGGAAGTCAAGGTTTAAATTTTCCAAATACAGATTTTAGTGGTGAAGATTTAAGTCATATGACCATTACAAAAGGATTATTTATTAATGCTGATTTATCTGATAGTGATTTACGTTTTAGTGATTTTGAGAAAACTAGATTTAGTGGTGCATTATTTCGCGGTGCTAATTTATCCAACGCATCGTTTACAGAAGCAAAAATGGATGGTGTTGATTTAACAGGTGCGAATTTACAAAAGGCACAATTATATAAATGCGATTTAAAAAACGCATGTTTGCGTAAAGCTGATTTAATGAGAGCAAATTTACAAGAAGCAAATTTAAAAGGTACGGATTTATGTGGTGCCAATTTGCAAGGTGTCATTTTACATGGTGCTGATTTAAGAGGATTTAATTTAGAATCTGCAAATCTTCAAGGTGCTAATTTGGAAGGTGCTAATTTGGAAGGTGCTATTTTACACCGTGCTAATTTAAAAGGTGCCAATTTATGGGATGCAAATTTAAAAGGTGCAAATTTACATCAAGCGAATTTACGTGATGCTAATTTACATCGTGCCAATATGAGAGGTGTCGTTGGTGAATATTTGCGATAATAAATATATATTTTATATTATGTATATTTATGTACTTATGCATAGTACTGTGTGTATAAATTGTCTGAATTATTTGTTTAGTTCGTGTGTGTAATATTTTGCTGTTTTCCAAAAATAGAGGGAGAGGAGGAGATATTTTTGGTATGTGTGTACATCATGTAATAATATATAATGTACATCATTCGTATGAATACATGTGTATCTGTAAATTGTGTATATATTTGTGTGTTGTATGCGAGAGATTTTAAATAAAATGTGAGAAATATTTTTTGATATGTACTGGGTTTTGATATGATATTTTATTTAAATATGATTACATTTCAATTTAGATTCGAACACACACACACACATACAAACACAATCTCTTTCTCTTTTGCTGAAAATCTGTTTCTCTCTTCATTATTTTATCCAATTAAATCAGGCGAGAATGCTGGAAAGCAAATTGGTACGTAATTACAAATACCAGTTGGAAAAATATATTCATATTTGATACCTTTTGGTAATAATAATGTTTGACCTGCAATCGCTTCTACCATATCTTTACCATCATTATATTTGACTTGAAACTTTCCAGAAATAATAACAACAATTTCATCAAATAATGGAATTTGTGAACCTTCTGTAGCACTACCTTTTCCTTTACTATCTACATTTACCATGGCAACTGATATTGTTTTATTGCCTGTACTTGGATTACCAACATATTCATCAATGACTCTATCGTCCGTCGTAACTACACGTACTTTATTAATTGTTTGTGGAAAATTTCTTGTTAATTTTGTTTCATACTTTTTTTTCGTACGATAATGCATAATTGTCGCACCAAGTACAACCCCAACTGCTAACCATCCAAATTCTCTTTGACGATGTGGAAATGGACAAAAATTCAATTGATTCGCTAAAAATTCCATGTTATATTATATAAATATACGGTATAAATAAATATTAATAATTATTCTCGTCTCTCTCTCTCTTGTTATTATCTTTTGCTATATTCCATCTCTATATCATTCTGTATTTATGGATATATATCGTATATTGTTATTCATCGAACAACAACAAACTATAAAAACTGAACAACATGCTGGCTCCATTATAGTTTTAGCATGCAATTAGTATTACAAGCAGCAAAAAAATAAATATTGGCCTCAATTATATACATAGAAAATATTTATTTTTATTTTTTTTTTTTAAATAATATAATATGTTATTCTTTCTTCTTTTATTTTTTCATTTTTTTTACAAAACACTTTCAACATATGATTCAACAAATTTCATTTTCATTGTTTCATATTCCATTGGTATACCTTTACTTTGTTGGTTTGTTCCTAATACGGCTAATGCACCAGCTTGTCGGCTTAAATCCAACGCTTGCATTTCTGCATTTTTTAATAATTTTTCTCTTAATTCTATATCATCCATCGTTTCTAAATCATGATCACGTACAATTGGACGTACTTCATGACATAAACGTATAACGCAATTTATTATTTTATCAATATTTTCAATCGATCCACTTAATTGTTCAGCAGAAATTAATGCCTTTTGTTTATTTGTTTGACAAGAAGCAATCATGGAACCAACTCTTTTTGCCTCTGATGTTATAGCTATTTGTATCACAGGATTTGTACATCGTAACATATTTTGTATTTTTTTACTTGTATAACCAATAACACAACTTACAACAATCGTACTACTTTTAATTTGATTTCGTATGGATGAACTTACTTGTGACAATTGCGATGGTGTGCAACATATAAATAATAAACGTGCTGATTTTGCTATTTTTAAATTATCATTTTCAATCATTAAACCTTCACCCCATTTTTTTACCAATTGTTTTGAATATCCTTCCTCCGGTCGACGTGTAGAAATAGCTATGTGACTTGTTGATATACCAGCATCTAATAATTTATTTACACAATATGAACCATTTTGTCCACATCCTATTACGCCAACTTTAAAGCTACGTTTACTCCCTCGTAACATCATCGAACGACGCATGCAACGTGTTAAAAATAATATATGCATACCAATGACTTCCTGTATGGATTTTAAAGCTAAATATGCATCTAAATATTGCCCATGTATAGTTATTTCACCACCAAAGGATAAATTTTTTAATATATTTGCTGGATTTTCAATATCTTTTTCATTTTCTTTTTGACTACTATTATTATTATTATTGCTGGAAGATGTATCCATTTTCGTATCTTCCATTTTTTCCATCGTTTACTTATCTATCTATATATATATATATATGAATATATCTAGTTATGTCTTGTTAATATGTATCTCTTCTATTTCATCTTGTTTCATGTTAATAATTTATTTTTAGCAAAAGTATTAAAAAATCAAAAAAAAACAAAACGGTTGTTTTGCTTTATTATTTCCATCATCAGTTGTTTTTTTGTACCTGGTATGTTGATGTCATATCGTGACCGAATCTGACGATTTCTGTAATGCTGTGTACCTCCTATTTGGCCCTTAGCAGTAACATAACGAAATTAGCAGGTACATAGCATTAAAATTGCAAAAAAACGCTCAAAGTCCTTTCATAATTGTGAAAGGGCAAAAAATTATTTTGATTAATGCAAAGTTTCCTAGTTTCTTTAATAATTTCTATCATATTGGCTAATTGCATTTGATAATTATCATCTCCTTTGAAACTGGCCACTAATGCTTCAAATCTGACAGATCTGTTCAAAGTTATAAATGTTGTGTATCTACAAAAGAAATTTGTCACTTTTATGCATGGCCTTGTATTCAATGATGCCATATCCAGATCACACCGTAGGTTTGCATCTTTCACATGTACACAACCTGGTGATTGTGTACGCAATTGTCTACGCACAACAGATGCATCATTAAAAATTATTAATGCACCCACCAAATTTCCATCATTACTATAGCAGAAAAATTTGACTGTTGGAAGTGTCACAAGGCTAATTACAGATACAAAACATACACAGGTATGTATGGCCCTATTATACAGGAAGATGACAATACAGAGGTACATATGGCCCTTGTGTGAATAATCTTCATGCCAGATTTTCAGACTTACAAGAGGATGACTTTATTAGGTGGATTTGTATAAACCACAGAATGCCTAGAAACCGTCTATATGCACCCAACTACAAAACGTCTAAATGCATCCAACTGCAAATGAACACACTGAAAGGTGGCCGGAGTACTAAAGACCAAAGAGTAGCAGAAAATAAGATTGCAGGAAAATACTCCAAACGAAAGCAGTTAGTTGTTTCAAATAGAAGTAAAAAAAGGGCGATAAGAAAAAAAATTGTTTCATGGGTAACCGGGGTGCTTGGCGCCAACATGGACAATTACAAACACGGTAATCTTGCATTATTACGAAGCTTTGCAAAAGGCATCAAGCAAAATCCCCATACCAATAGCACAGCAATAAATGAATATTGCGGGGACCCGGTTGCAAGAATGAGCCTGGGAATTGTCGCCTTTCCATGGCAAGCTGGCCGGTTGTTGTTTAGGCCACGTAGAACATCTGACACAGAAAAATTGGAATTTGAAGCAATTCAAGTTCCAAAAGGAATGTGCATTGTTTTTCGCGGGGACTGGCCGCATGCTGGTGATTCATACCCCCGCCGTCATGATAGAATGCATTTTTATTTAGATGCAAAGTATCAAATAACAAATAAGTGTGAAACCAATACTATGTATGTTCATCCAACTTTAAACCGTTTATACCATCATAAAGCATATAAATACAATTTGGAGGCACATACATTATATGGTGTAAGACAAAATCGTAACTATGCACCGGTGAATGACTTAAAAATGTCATTACGTTGGGGCGATACAGGCAAACTTTAATATTGTATCCTAATATGCATAAAAAACATGATCACGATTACGATTCTTATGTTCCTATAATTTCATGTTCGTGTCAGGGTTCTTATGGTACTAAAATGGCAATATAGTAGTGTGATTGATAATTTGCACCTATCTTAGTTACTATTCACCTTAATCTTAGTATCTTATAGTGTGCTGTGTAAAAAATTAGCATGTTAGTGCTGTGTTAATGGTAAAAAATTTAAGCATGTTAGTTTTGTATAGTTATTGTGAATGTGGTGTTGGACATGGGAATATTTTTGCATATAATACATGTAGAAAAAAGATATGTTTATAGATATATAACAAAAGGAAATGTTCATTTCTTTCTTCTTCCCTTTTTCCATGTGAAAACCCAATCCGGAACTGCTATAAAACAAACAAGTAACAAAATATAACAACAACAACAATAAAACATCATGAATGCAATGCATGTAGCTATACGTTCAACAATGAAACGTAGTAGTCATAATAATAATATTTTAACTAGTACAAGTAAACGTACCATGGCAACAACTTTTGACGGTGACATGGCAAGGTTATATCTTAATTTTTTTAATCAAGCAGAAAGTGCTTGGAACAAGACGGAAGAAATTGTAAAAGAGACGCAAAAATTGACCGGTGGAGAACCTATTAAACATATAGTGGATATTGCATCTGGACCAGGAGAACCAGCACTTACACTTGCTCGTGGATTTCCAGAGGCAAATGTTTTTTTAACAGATGGTGCAGAAGCTATGTTAACATTAGCAGAAGACAGAATTGCAGAAGCTGGTGTTGGTGATCGTGTGACCACTGGAGTAATGGACCTTAATGATTTTAGCCCAGTGACACAACGACCTGTCGATCTTGTAACTGCTCAATTTGCACTAATGTTCACAGAAGATTTACCTGGCAGTTTGAATGAAATTCATAACGTTTTACGTGATGGTGGTTTGTTGGTTGGTACAGTATGGGAAGAATTTTACATATTGCCATTGCTTGGAGAAACCATGACAAAGGTATTGGGTGAAGCTCCACCACCACCACCAATTAATCCTTTAAGTCTTAAAGATCCTGATCTTGTAAATTCTTCACTTGCAAATGCTGGTTTTAAAACTCTTGGACGTCATAATGAAACAGCATTAATTGATATTAATCTTGGTGCATTTGATAATGAAGATACAATTAAAACTTGTCTCATTCCAGTCAATCCATCTTTGGTTGGATTACAAGAAGGTGGGAAACATGGCGATGACGTGTTTGGTACAGCTATGAATGCAATGCGTGATGCGATTACAAATCATGGAATGATTGATGAAAATGGAGATGTTGTGATAAAAACTAGTACTTATCGTTATATGGTAGCGCAAAAGTAACTGCGGATTTATTATTTTATTATATATTAGCTCCGTACACAAAGTAACACAAGAGAGGGAGGGAGGGACTTCGTTTTAGATGAGGAGAATAAATAAAAATATACGGCAGTATTGACTCTTTAATAGTATAATGTGTTTTCAATTTGAAAAAATATGGTGTGCGGTGGCATTACCCTCTACAAAAAATTTGTACAAAATATAATAAAATATATAACAACCCCCTTCAATCTCACTCTCTCTCACAAACTAGATGTTTTTTTATAACTTGGAATGTATTTCTTATTACGTGCTCCAACTTTACCAGCATTTTTATCAAATATCCAACGTAATGATTCCGCAAACAGGGATCCACCATGTCTTAAATTATGCCCACCAAAACCATATTCAAATCTAACATTATAACCAGAATATTCCAACGCATTATGCATCAATATATTTGCTAATGACCAATCTCCAACAGGTAATATAGCATCACGTTCGCCACTTTGCAAAAACACTTTAATTGGTTTTCGTTCTGTACGTCTAATCCAATATGGAAATTCATGTCCACCACGTATATCTACAAATGAACCACAATGACTAATTACATTACCAAAAATGTTTGGACGATGCCATGCCGCATTGAATGCACATATACCTCCACTACTAATACCTATAATCACTACATTAGTCGGATCTTTCGTTAACGATCGTTTAATTACATTTTTTTCTACAAATGGCATAATGTCTTTTTCTAGAAACATTGCATATAAAGGTGTAGGAGAATCATAATCTGCTGATCTTGTTGTTTCAGCTGTAGTTTTTGCTTCACCTGGATCAACAAAAATACCAATACAAACTGGAATTTTCTTTTGGTGGATTAAATTATCCATGACTATATTTGCACGCACTTGACCCAATCCATCCTTACCACTTTTTGCTAAATAAGAACTGCCATCTTGAAAAATTGCAACAGCAGGTGATTCTTTTGATTCTTTTAATTGTTTTGGTATGTACACAGTCCAACCAAAACTAGTATCTGGAAATACGTTTGATTTATCCCAATTTTTAAATTGTACAAGATCACCAACAGGTACATTTGGTTTTACATATGCTTCTTCACAAGGATTATATTGTACATCTGCTGGTGTCATGAGTGTATACATAATTTCGCCATAACTATTTCCATTTACGGTTGGCAATTGTTTTACTAACTCAGTGTAATTTTCTTCTTTTATTGACCAATCATCATTGTACATATAATTATTCCATTTCTTAACATTTGTTTTTCTGTCCTCCCAATGTACCTTTGATTCTTCTTTTTTCACATGAAAGGAAATATCTTCAAAATTTACTTTTTCCTCCGTTGTTGCATCAGGCGATGACATGATAATAATATTTTACTATATTTTACTGTATATTTTATGGATTTGTTTAAAAAAAGAAAAATACAAACAATACCTCTTGTATACACGATATTATTATACATCATCACATGCTGTTGTAGTTCTTGTTCGTATATTTATTTTCTTATATTATTTATATGTGTGTGATTTTAATTTTTTTAAAATCTTCTTTTGCCTCCTTCCTTTTTCAGTGATTAATATAATTTCAATTGTAAATTTCCGATATTGTCAATGTATTAAAACAATGTAAAAATACGGTGCTATGATCCTTGAAAGAAGTTTTTATACTATGAGTATAATGTACTAAATAAGATCCTATCAAACAAACAAACACAACCGAATGACCGAATCTAGAAAAAAGGAAAATTCTTTCACATGTCAATTTATAACTAGGTAGTATTATATAAAATATGTGATTACAATTGGATTTTTATTGTAGAATTATTTCTACCACTACATTACGCCGTGGTATAACTCTTGCCGACTTATTGGACAACAGTTACGTTGAGAGAAAAAACATAGAATTTGTAAAAAAAAATATATATATGTATGTGTGTGAGAGTGAGGCAAAATGCAAAACATATATAAACTCAGAGGTAGATAGGTTGTATTAACATATCACACACACACACTCTCTCTCGCATAAAAGTTAGAGTGAATAGTTACACGTTAATATATACATATATAAAAAAATATATAACAGTTGTACAAAAAAATTATATAATAAAATTGTAAAAAAAATAAATAAATAATGAGTAGCATTAGTAATAGTAATAGGAGTAAAAATACATCTACAAGAAAACGTCGTGGAAAGAAAACAAAAACAAAGCGGGTTTCAAAAGAACTGTTAATGAAGCAAGACTCGGAGAGGAAAATGTTGCAATTGCAACAGCAATTGATGTTTTTGAGATGGAGAAAATGCCAAACAGGTGCAAAAATGAGAAAAATATTAGCTGATTCGAAACGTTTTAAGAATATGGACGTCTCACAAATTGCTGAACAAACAAGTCAGTTAGAAGACCGTAGTAGTTGGATGCAAGAAGTGGTTGAAAGTGAAATGGCACGTCCATTGGAAGTGGATGATGGCTATATTCAAGGCTATATCCAAGAATCGAAGATGAGTTCAAAACGATTGGAACAAGATACAGATTGCCATTTAAGAAATGTACAAAAATTAAAACATACCGTATTAAGTGCAGAACAATTACGTATGAGAAACCGTCGATATAAAGATAAATTAGCAAATATGCGTGGTGTACAACGTGTTCGTACACCAGCTAATGTTGTGAATATGCAAGAAATGCAAACCAACATGAAATTAGAAAAATTAGATGCTTTAGAGCAACATTTAATGACTGTGAAACGTGATATGCAACGTGTAGAAAAAGCAAAGTCAGGTGTATTATATGGTCAACCAAGTATAGCAGCTAGCTCAGATTTGTTTCTATTACGTGTACCGCCTGTTATTTCTGGCAATGAAAGTTTAGATAAAGATATTGGTTTTTAAATTTTTTTTTAAAATAAAAGGAAAGAGAGTAAAAAATGCACATTTTATACGCACACATCCTCTTCAATGTGTTGTACACACAATTTAAAAAATGTGTTTTATAATATTTTACAAATACTACTCGTATTTTTATTATTTTGAATAAAAAAAACTACCGTATATAATGAAATTTTTTTTATACACACATGCAAAGAACACACCGCACCACATAAAACATGAAATTTTTTCAAAATCTTTTCTTTCTCACAAGATTAAAAAGACTTTTTTTTTTTATTTTTTTTTCATCAGTTTTTTATTTTTTATATTTTTTATCACCTTCCTAATGTCATACATGTATGATCACCCAGAGGCTTATTTTTACAATAAATATTATATATATATTGTTTTATATTTTCAAATACAAATACCCACTCAAATACACGCGTATAGTAAAACTTCCTAACGCTAAACGTATTCAAAAATATTTTTTACATAGCATAACAATCAATATCTTGTGGTAAATCTTCATTTGATAAACCAACAACTGGAAATTGTTCTGCAAATGAAGCAACATCGTCACGTAAATTTAATATATCTTCATTACTATGATCATTTGGCAATGCTGCTTTGAAATCTTTCAATTTTTTTGATGTCAATGAACCTTTCACATCTTTTGCAATGGTAACTCCTCTGTGGAAAAATTCTGCAACTTGTGCAAAATCATCTTCAACGAATCCACGAGATGTTAAAGCTGGGACACCCATACGAATTCCACTTGGTACCAATGCACTTTTATCCCCTGGTACTGTATTTTTATTAGTTGCAAGCAATGCAAGCTCTAATACACGTTCAACCCTGGAACCATCAATTTGATTACCTCTTAAATCAACTAATACTAAATGGTTATCTGTTCCACCAGATACTAAATCATATCCTCTTGATTGCAATTCCGTTGCGAAACGTTGGCAATTTTTTACGACTTGATCTTGGTAATTAACAAATTCTGGTGTAACAACTTCTTTCAATGCAGTAGCAAGTGCGGAGATGGTATGGTTGTGAGGGCCACCTTGTAAACGTGGGAAAACGGAGAAATTAATTGCTTCCTCCATGAAATCTAAATCAACCGTTTTTTTCCCAACTTTTCGACTACCTTTTCTATAAAAAATCATTGCCCCTCGTGGGCCTCTTAATGATTTATGCGTAGTAGTAGTAACAACATCACTATGCTCAAATGGATTTGTGACATGGCCAGTTGCAACAAGACCACTGATATGGGCCATATCGGACATAAGCCATGCACCATTTTCATCACAAATTTCTCTCATTTTACCATAATCATAATTTCTGGAATATGCAGATGCTCCAGCAATGATTAATTTTGGTCGAAATTTCTCGGCATCTTCACGTAATCTATCATAATCAATGATACCAGTGCTTTCATTTAAACGATATGGCATCGATTCGAAATAAATAGAAGTGGCACTGATCTTTTTATCTTTTGTAAAGAAACCATGTGTTAAATGCCCACCATGTGGTAAATCCAAACCCATAATACGGTCATGAGGATTCAATAATGCGGTGTATACTTGAAAATTTGCTGGTGAACCAGATAACGATTGAACATTTACTCCCCATTCATTTGGATCCAAATTGAATGCTTCCAAGGCACGATCTTGGCACATAATTTCTGCTTTATCGATATTTTCATTGCCACCATAATATCTTGCATTTGGATATCCTTCGGAATATTTATTCGACATAACAGAGCCTAAAGCGTCTAGAACTGCTTTTGATGTAAAATTTTCCGATGCAATTAATACTAATGATTGTACTTGACGTACTTTTTCATCTTCAATAATTTGATATAATTCTGGATCACTTTCCATCAATGGGCGATTTAAACGTGATACTTCATGTAACATATTAGCAGATGCTGGAGGTGGCACCGTACCAAACATACGCATCTTTACTTTTGATGCGATACGACGTGTTGCCGTTTTATTGATAATGGTTCTCAACATAGTTAATATCTTGTGTGTGTTTTTTTTACAATTCTGTTCTGTTCTATCAGAGAATATGTGTGTACACCTTTCTACTCTATTTATATTACATTTAATCTCTCTCACCTCTTAGTTGGGATTCATTTATTCATTGTTTTTTAGTTTGTTTATAAAAAAGATCGCGAATCCTTGGATTTGGTAATGCTATCTCCATGTTAAATCCATGCATATTGCCAAGAAAATTGTCTTCGGAATATTAATATCTTTATGTGTGATGCATATCGTTGCACAATCATGACGAGGTGGCAGCACTAGTATGGGAATAGCACTAGCATTGAGGAAACCCTAATCAGGACACTATGTCATGCTGTGCAAAGGGTATCCATTTGTACACATGTCAATTGGTATATCCCATGGAATTATGTACCCATGGATTTCAAGTAATTCATTGCATAAACTGTCCTCCGATTCATACAGAAAGAACTTTCTGTCCAAAATTGAAACACCATCCCACCCATCCAGTATTTTGGGTTGTGGAGATACAACACGCTTTGTTCTTAATATATACCTGTCAGGTATAATATAAGAATTTGGACCCTGTTCATCAGCAGAATTTTCAACAACACTCAGTTCTTCTTCTTCTCCAGCAACCATTTCTTCATCACTTTCGACCTCCATTGGATCTTCAACTGTGACTTCCTCCATACGTTTCAATAACTTTTTTGCTAAAGATTCCACATTGTTAAACATTTTCAAATTTATTTTTTTTAAAAGATAATTAAAATTGCAATGTATAATAATAATAATAATAAAATTTATTTATATTATCTATCTTTTTTCTTATCAATAATAATAATAATAATACTACTATGTATCTGTTTATTCTATACTTTTTAAATATTGTATTAATTATATATATATATATATATTGTTCCTTTTTGTTTCTTTTTGAATTTCATCTATTCAGAAGGTTCCGTGTGTAATATTATTTTCTTCTAATAATTTTCTGGCAGCAAATAATTGGCATGTGATGATAATTATTATTATTGGATCTTCTTCAACAATTTAAATTATAGTAAAATATAATAGTAGAGAGTTTTTTGCCGTATTTTTATTATTAATAGAACACATTATTTTTTTTTACATAGCTCATATAGTTGTGGTACAATTGCAAATGTAAGAAGAGGCTTAATCAATCTACCAAGGAGAATTAAATAATTATATTACGTATTAATATTTCACAAAAAAAAATAATATTAATGTGTCTACAAGTTTAGCGCTGAGTATAATAATTAAATATCATTAAATATTGAGAGCTGATCAAAATCCTGACTAATCCTGACAGCGTTTAAAATAGGGTAAAATACTTGATCAAAATCCTGACAAATCATGACAAACCTTAAAATTCGGCCATTTTCTGTCAGGATTTTGATCACTTTTTTCCCGATTTTCGGCCTCTAAACACATCAAAAATGAATTGGAAAGGTACAAATCCCTCTATTCATAAATACGGTATTTGATATATCTGATAGCTATATTTCATAGTTAGTATACAAATATTGTACCTATGTTCGTTTTGTCCATATTTTCTCTCCCATTAACACAGTACACTATGGAAACACATGACTTCCATACTGTACTATCATAAAAATAAATATATAAAAAAATCCACTTAAGGCAGGTAAGGTTTTCCTTTTTTTATAGATAATTGATCAGGCCATAGGGACAGATGGTCACGGTTTAGGCGCTTTGCCCGCGTGATTAGCCGCACCAGCCGTATTTGGTTCGCACTGCTCGTAGCTAAAGCTACTCCCGACGTACGACCAAATAAGGCCTGGTGGGCTAACACCGGTCAAATGCTATTGGCTATTGGCACAGAGCACATAATTATGATAGGCATATATTGTAAAGTACACTACC
>LT649774.1:0-14021 GCA_900128395.1 Stramenopiles sp. TOSAG23-2
TTTATACAAAAGCCAAGTACAATTGGCCAAAATTACACCAATATTATAAGAGAAAATATCCTTAATTAATGGTGCCAAGCTCAAGAACAAGAAGGATATAATATATTATATATATAATATAATTCATCAAAAAAACATCAAAATCAAACAAAATAATTATTATACCCATTATTATATAGACAATGTCAGGATATAATCGAAACAATTTACTCAAGAACATGTGTAAATAAAGAATAATCAATTGAATGAAATGTATGTACATGTAACAAATCGTTTCAAAAAATCTTCAATTTTCTCAGTTTTTTGTAAAAAAACATTTGTGACAACATCACAATCATCATCTTATGAACATCAATATCTTGCAAATAAATGTAATATCAATGATTTTAAACAACTATTAGAAGTTGAAAATGATAAAATGCATACTAATGATTACCCATATGCAAATGAAATTAAATCAGGCGTTGTAATATATGATAATAATAATATACCGTATGATAATCAAAATGAAAGAAAACAAATTCAAGCTGAAATGTGCAAAGCTTTTATTCAAGGATCAGGTATTGTTGTTATTAAAAATTCCATTGAAACTGATATTGTTGATAATGTAACAAAAACATTTTTAAATATACTTGAAAACGAAAAATTAAATGGCAAGAATCAAAAAGACCATTTTGGTAAAGAAGGTGCAAATGGTCGTATATGGAATGCATTGGAAAAATTAGCTGTTGAAGACCCGCATGGATTTACAAAATATTACAGTTCAAACGCAATCCATTTAGTTTCAAATGCATATTTAGGCCCATCATACCAAATGACATCTCAAATAAATTTAGTGTATCCAGGTGGCGAAGCCCAACAAGCACATAGGGATTATCATTTAGGATTTCAAGGCAATGATGTTATTGAACAATTTCCATCGCATGTTCATCAACTTTGTTCTCAATTAACATTGCAAGGTGCTGTAGCACATTGTGATATGCCATTAATTTCAGGGCCAACTGAATATCTACCTCATAGTCATAAATATAAATATGGATATCTTGCCTATCGTATTGATGAATTTCAAACTTATTTTAAAAATAATTTTATTCAGTTGCCATTAAATAAAGGGGATAGTATTTTTTTCAATCCAGCCGTATTTCATGCAGCTGGTAGTAATACTTCCAATAATATTAATAGGATGGCAAATTTATTGCAAGTATCATCGGCATTTGGTAGACCTATGGAAACAGTAGATCGATTAAATATGATATCAAATATTTATCCTACATTATTAAAAATAGTAGTAGCAGGATCAGGGGAGGAGGAGAATGGATGGACGAAGGAAAAGACGAAAAATGTAATTGCGTCTGTAGCTGATGGTTATTCTTTTCCAACAAATTTAGATACAGATCCACCTATTGAAACGACTGGTTTAGCACCGGAAACACAAGCTGAATTGATGTGGAAATGTATACAGAATAATTGTAAATGGGAAGAAGATGCAAAGGAGATCTTTCAATCACATTGGAAAAAAAAACGTTCTGGTTTGGATGTTGATGATGGATCAAAGAAAAATGTCTGAAGCCGGAGCAAAAGTTAAACCATCTCAAGAGAGTAAGCAGAAAGTTACCCCGGGTGGCTACCAATAATATTTAAAATGCAATACGTATTAATATACGAGTAATATTATAATATATTTTATATAAATGATAGAATTTTAGGCAAGTACATTTGATAAAAAAAGAACAACTCAATTAACATTTTTAATTTAATACAGAACCAGTCGAGATCCTCGCCTCTTCGCAAGCCCTGGGCAAGGGCAAAATAAAAAGCGAAGACGGGGAGTATTGATACCTGTATGGTGCTTTTGTACTTAAACTGAGCGTGGCCGTAGAAGCCCAGGGAAGGCCAGTTATCATAATCTATAAATCATGGGTTTAGTCCTGGCCGTAATCCGTAATAATGTAAATGCCTTAAAATAACGACCTAATAAATCTAGGCCTAATATAGACTTTTCCAAGAAAAGTGCAAAAAGTCTAATTTTAACGACCGACACGCATGCACACGTACATTATACAGGTTTTGAAGGCAATATATAAAATTACTTTAGATGTAGAGAAAAACAACAAATAGAAAGTATATAGAGTATAAAATGAGAGAGAGAGATATACCACCACTTCAATAAAACAATATATTGACAATATTCAAAACTGTGTGTGCGTGTATAAATATATATAAATTGGTGAAAACGTTAAAACAAATATATTTGTGTGTTTTAATATATTAGTTGCTGCAATTGTAGCATCAATATATAAATATATATTCTTCTAAAACAAAATGACGCCACTAGAAACAATTATTACAATATTTGCTACTGCGTTATCGGTCATTGCTATTGGTTCGAATTATGTTTTATTTCGGGAATACATCGATGCGTTCTTAATCGGTTTCTTAGTGTCTCAAATATTTAGAGATTTAAAGAAACGTGTGAGAAAATATACACAGAAATTTAGTAACAATATATTTACATTAACAACAGATACACAAAATACAATTGGCACTATATTCGTGTTAATAACTGTAATAGTTTCAACGATATTTTTTACATTCTTTTGGTCAAAACAATGTTTATTAGAAGCAAAAGAAGCTATACATATGTTTGTAGAATGGGTTGAAAACAGTTTATCAAAAGCCGATGCGCCATCATCTTCTTCATTTTACACATCATCGTCGACATCGTCTTCTAGTACTTTAAGTGATGGTAATAATATGATATTAAGTTTTATTAAAGAGAAAAAAGAAATATTTGGAAAATATATAGAAATGTTAGAAGATCATACAGTTATAAATGCTACTAGTAATACTGCAATAGAAGATGGTCAAAAATTAATTATGGAAGGTTCGACATTTTCGGTTGAATACTTTCGTAAAATTGGTTCGTTATTTATGAATGCAACGTTACGCCAAGAATTATTAGATCAAATAGAAGGTGGAATTGAAATTGAACCACATATACAAAAATTTTCAGAAATTGCAGTTTCCTCAATTGTTAATGTAATATTAGTAGCGGGTGATGTGATTGTAAATCTTAGTGTCTTCATAGTAGCGTTATATTACAATTTATTGTCTGATAAAGATTTAATTCAAAATCTATGTAACGATGTTTTACCAATTGATCCACGATTAACAAATGATATATCACGTTCAATATCGGATACAATGGAGGATATTATCATGTTGCCTATACGTATTGGAGTCTTTCGAATATTTTCAACATGGTTTTTATTTCATATTGTACAAGTGCCGTTTCCATACTTTGCTACGTTATTGATGTTATTCAGTGCAATTATACCTGTTTTAACACCAATTATAATCATGTTGCCATGGATTATTGGCATGCTATTTGTAAAACAATGGATGCAAGTAGTTGCTTTACTCATATTTACGTTGTACGTATTGCCTGCATATGATGCATTAGAATATAAAAAAGGTTTGAGAATGCATCCATATATTATTTCCTTGTCAATATTAACTGGATTTCGTGAATTTGGTTTTCCTGGTATATTATATGGCCCATTAATATTATGTTTTGGAAAATTATTTTACATCACCGTGAAAAAATTAAAAGTATCGAAATCCGATACGTTGTCTGAAAATTCATTCTTTGGTGATTCGGATGAAGTGATTAGTGAAGCGCTTAAACATTATAATTCCAGGCAAAGTGTTTTTAATGTGCGAAGGCGAGCTGCAACTAGTCCACCAACAATACCATCGCCACGAACTTCCACATCAAATGATCATATAAATAACAATTCTAGTACTTACGATGAAAATGTAAATGATAATGGTATTTCACGTTTTGGAAATAGAAATACAACGCCATCGCCAAAAGTTGTTACTTTTTCTGGAGATAATTGCAATAATAATACTACTAATAATGTGAAAAGAAAAAGAAAATATGGAACAGGAGGAGAAGAAGAAATAAATGCACTGGATTATAATGATTTATTACAAAATATGGATCGTGCTACCGTAGGATCCCTTCTAGATAATAGCAACAAAAGAAGAAACAAAGACGATAATAAGCCTCCACCATTTTTAGCTACTTCAAGACGCAATACTACGATTGGTAAAGAGAAAAGTAAAAATTCAAAATCATATACAAATTTACGGCAAACAAAAAGTAAAAATGAAATTAGTCCATTTGTTGTAGCAAATACAAATGGTGCTAAATCAAAACGTCGTGGTGAAAATTCGAATAATAATAGTCCAGCCGATAGTTTAAAAAAAGAGAAATTAGTATCAAATGCAAAAAATCAATTACAAGGATTGATTCGTGCGAATAAAAATAAATTAAAAGCTCTTCCTAGAGCAAATAAAAATAAAGCAGTAACGAAAAATAGTAATGGTAATGGTGGAACGTGGAAATAAATTTGTGTATATTTATATTATATATGACGTTTTGCATGTGATTATGTAAATATATATATATATATATTACAAAACATGTAATGTCGTCAAACATCAAAACGACAACAAATATATATGATGCATTTTCGAAATTTCTAAAGTCTCCCGGATTATAAAGATCAGTTTTTTAAGAGAAGAGTAACAGATGTTTTTATTGTTTTCGAGCGTGATGAAATGCATAATATTTAGCTTTTTACAAAATAGAATATTAGATTTACTACAATACTGCTGCGTATATAAATTATATTTTTTTTAACGCACACATTTTTTATTCTTTTTTTCACACATTTTTTTTCAATTTTTTATATCATACCGAAAACGTTTGATTTTATTCATTCGTTCGTTTTTTAATTATTTTTTATCATGTTTTTATTTTTAATTAATTATTTACACCTTTCATGTTTTTCATATAATCTTGTTGTCAATCAATGTATTAATACATATACTGTGTATGTTATATTTGTATACATTTTTCGTTTTAATAGTTTTTGGTCTTATTTATTTCCAACTACGAAGCGATTCACGTGTTCTTGAAGATTTTACAGAAAGAATATGATCTGCAGTAATGACTTTTGTAGTAGCACATTTACCTGAAAAAGTACTATATTCACGATTTGGAAAATATTCAATAGTTACGTAATTCGTGCCATATCGAATTTTTGTAACACGAGCTTCATATGTATAAGAAAGACCTTTGACACTTCCACGCTGTACATGGTAGCCACGACATCGTACAACATCGCCAACAAAAAATCGACGCAATGGTTTCCATAATGTATTTAACCATGCTTTGTCCGTTTGCAAATCTTTTTTTTGATCTTTACGAACATCTTCAAGTGCTTTCGAATGGACATCTAAAAATCCAATCAAAATATAACGTGTACCACGTGTAATTTTTCTACCAGAATGGCGCAATTTACCGCAATGCAATAACATGGAGCCTTGTTTTGGTGTTACGGTATGATTGATGCATTCGAAATATGTACCACCGCCATTGAAATCGTTCGAATCATTCAATAAAATATTATATGAAATCAATGAACCATCTCTATGCGCATCTAATTTGTCACGACTACGATCATCTCCATCAACTGCATATTTTACGATAAATTCATCTGCAACTGTAAACGTAGCATCGTGTAAACCAAATTGTTTACGAACTTGAGGAAAGACAAGCGTATTCAATATGGTATTGCTTATTGGACGTAATGTTGCAACACTTTTCGTTGGAATGTCCACGGTTGGAAAGAATTTGTGGCGATCGTATGTCCATCCATATCGTAATGCATATTCTTCCGCTTTTGCAATAATATTTTCACATTCAGATTTTGCAAGACAATCGCTAATTTCAAAGATACCAGTCAATGGATTCAACGACGTTGTGACAGGTGTGATAATCTTCGTCGTACAATTATCAACTTGCACTTTTTTCACGTTTGACAAGGGATTGGTTAAAAAGCGACGTTTTGGATTCATTGGCAACAAAAATTTTTCATTTGATGATTTGTTTGATGCTGGTGTAGCAGCAAGCGGTGAAATTTTTGTTGTTTTATTTTTACAAATATTATTATTATTATTATTCGTCACGATTCTAGATGGTGAATTATTAATATTTGGAAGTTTCGTTTTTTTTTGTTTTCGTACATTGGTCGCATTGATCTCTTCATCTTTCGATCCAAATGTTTTTGGATGTTTAGCGATGGATTTGCCACTATTGCTGCGACGATAACAAAAAGCATTTGCTAATGAAAATTTATTATTTTCACGTGTTGTAGATGAATGTGTTTTTTTCGAATACATTTCTTTGTTTTTCTTTAATAATGATAATTTCAAAATTTTAAAAATGTTATTTTTTTAATTTTTTTTTAATTAATATGAATTCGTTCAACATCAAATTGTATAATCGATATGTTACGCGATCGTTCCAATTGTTTTCTATCGTATAAATCAAACGTTTGTTTGTATTTGTTTATAAAAAATTACAATTTATTTGTTTTGTATTTTGTATCATATTTCATTTTCTTTGGTATTGTGTGTATACGACTTTGTGAATTGGTAAAAACATCAAGTTTATATTGGTGAAATGGTGAAGTTCACAATGCTATTCCCCTTCTAAATTTGGTGATGGACGACTGCGATGTGAATTTGTCCGTAGCTCAAGCAAAAATTTTTGTTTTTTGTTGCGATTTTGCGATGTGCGCGAAGTGATGATAGACTTTTCGAGTGTATGTTTAAGGTACAATAAATAACATAGTTCTGTGATGCTGCTATGGTGTTTTATTGTGATTGTGTTGGAATTTGGAATATAGTATTAGTATACAATATGTTGTACTTATCGTCTTATCGTTTTTTAGTTAGAAATTAGAAAAGGGGATTTATATATGTATTAGTATACTATATATTATACTTGTATGTTTTTATTTTTTATGTTGATTATTGATATTAGTATACTATATGTTATACTTACCATTTTTTAAAAAGAAGTTTTATGAATGTTTAAGGTATTGTACACCCAAAAATCACAGAGAATCCAAAACGTGCAAACTAGTTTTAATTTTAACACTATTCACTATTAGAACTATTGGATCGATAAATTTGTCCGCTCATTTTTAAAAATGTGAAGTTGTTTTTAATTTTTTCATTAATAGTACCTGGTACTAATACATTAACATAGTAATAGTACTATAATATATATATTGTTTCGGTGTAATGTTCATTGGGGAGAAGCAAAGAGAGAAACACGTAAGAGAGAATGATCATTGTAATAGTGTAAAAACAAATAAAGAGAGAGATAGAGATATTGTAGCACGATATTGTAGAAATATATAAACAAGAAGATGGCGGGAAAAACAAATGATGCAATTGTAGAAAATGAAAACGAAGCAAGGGAATGCTTTGCTATGTTTGATGAAGATAGTGATGGTTATATTAAAAAAAGTCAATTGCCAATATTATTAATGTCTTTAGGTAGTAACCCGACACAAAGGGAAATGAAACAAATTGTTGGTGATATGAAATTTAAAAAGACAGGTAAAATTTCATGTAGCGAATTTTTGTACATATTGCGTAAAACAGCTGGACAATCAAAGAAAAGTCCAGGTGATGAAATGCTACAAGGGATGAAAGTATATGATAATTTAATGAGCAAAAATATTGGTGATGGCAATGTAACTAAACAAGAGTTACAACATATAATGACAAAATTTGGTGAAAAGTTAAATAAAGAGGAAATGAAAAGCTTAATGGAATTTGCAGGCGATGCATCTAAATCTGGCAATGTGAATTATGCAAAATTTGTTGATAAATTAGTAAACCCACATAAATATAAATAAAGGTACAGCAGATTATGTGTGTGTGTGTTGTTTGTAGAGATTACATATATCATATATCAAACATATATGATATATAAAAGATTTTAATTATAGAGAGAGAGAGAGAGAGAGAGAGAGAGAGACGTACATAGAGTATGGATTATTAATTTTACGACGCGAAATATTTAAAAAAAAGAATATAAATATCTTAAAACCAATTTACTATCTCACACAGTGTCACACAATATGTGTCAATAATGTTACTAAAAAAATATTTTTTATACGACGTATTTTATTAAATATTTTTAAAAAAAATGCTTTTTTTCTCTCTCTGACACACACAACTCCAACATAAAAACCTTTCCTTTTGTCCGCGCCCCGTGTATTCCATTTTTATATATATATAAGTTTTAAGATAATGTAGCAGCAAGTGTTGTTACGTGTGAACCGATTGCTCTGACAGCTTGTATTACTAACAATCTTGTACGTGCCTGTTTCAACCAATCTGCTGCATATGCACCATCTTTCTCATCCATAGTTTCCACTTCTTTCACACTATTCGCTAAATCATTTTTAGATAAATAATACGAAGCACGTGCTAATTTATGCTCAGTCGTATTTCCTTCAAAAATGGCTTCGTTTTGCACTTCTTCCTGTATTGCATTTGCAACACTACTGATTGCTTGTCCAAAGATTCCTGCATTTGCCGGTTCAAAGGAAGATTTACGACATTGATCTTTGACAGCATCGAATCTACTTTGTAATTCTGTCATAGAGGCTATACCTTTAAATGCAGATTTTGGAATGGAAGACAATGCAGCTTCTATTACAGGATCGTCCCCAGCTGCTACTTGTAAAGATGCAGCGGCATCGCTTATAGTATTGCTACCACCTTGCAATGTTTCATGAAATGATAATAATGCCGTACAAACTAAATGAATTTGATGGCTTTTTTGTAAATATTCTTTATTAAAATGGAATACTTTGTCTAACATTTGTAAACGTGAATTGATTTCCTCTACTTCCTCCATTCGTTCGTTTTGAACTTGCAAGGAATGCTCCAATGCTTCTTGTAATTTTCGTTTAAATTCAACAGTTAATTTTGCTTCAATTTCCTCACGTGCCTCTGCAATTTTTGCATTTTTTTCATCGTCGTACTTATCAACAAGTGATTCAGATACATATTGTATTTTTTTCGTATAATCATCAATGGTTTGATCTAATCGTTCGGAAAATTTTTCTCTTAATTGTATTTCTTGATCGAGTAATTTTGCTTGCACCAGTTCATCGTATTTCGCCGCTTGCTTTTTCAATGATTCCACGATTTTTTCAGATGTACGAGATTCAGTAGCATTTAATACAGCAACTAATTTGGTCGCTTCCCTTTTATTTTGCTCTTGTACTTGCATCACTAATTGAACGACACGTCTTCGTAATGTTTCCATATCACCAGTGCTTAAATCTTCAGCTAATATATTTTCAAGATCTTTTCGTAATATTTCATGGCTATCCTGTACATCTTTCACTGCTGCTTCTCTCACTGCACTTTGTACTTGATATGCTTCTTCCTCAACATTTTTAATATCTCTTTTAATTTTTTCAATTTCTTCTTCACTAGGCCTTACTTTACGTACTTCCTCACGTTTCATTTCAGCATCTTCTTTTAATTCTTCAATCTTCGCTTCCGTTTCCACTGCTTTAATTACCTCGGCTGTAATTTTCTCACTAACAATTTCATCTTCGGTCTTCTTTGCATCTGTACCTGTATCATCTGTCTTTGCACCATTATTATTATTATTATTGTTGTTTTCTTCTTCCGTCGTACTACTACTACTATTGTCCCCCTGTACAGTTTCCGCGACAGTATCTTTTGAACTGGTTTCATCACTACCTTTTTCCTCTTCTGTAGCAGTTCCCGTTGTTGTAGCTGTTGAATCCACTGTTGCAGATGATGATTCTGCTTTTGTCTTTTCTTTTTCTGCAAATATTTCAACATTTGTCAATGTTGATTTGCCATTATTATTATTACTACTACTACTACTACTGTTATTATTGTTATTATTACCTTTTTTATCTGCCATTGGTATATATGGTTCAACTAATTTAATAATGGATGGTGCTTTCTTACGTGCTGTTGTACAAAATTCTGGATCTTTATATAATTTAATTGCTCCATAGCCTAATGGTACACTGACAGCTAATAATAATAATGGTGCAGCACTACTACCACCACTTTGTTCTCTTTTCGCTTTCGATGCAGCAGCTTGATCAATTACTTCTGGTTTTTTTTTACCACCACCACCACCACTACTACTACTTTTTTTATTAGAAAATAACCTTTTTTTATTTTGTTGATTATATATTTTTTTTCTTACCATAGGCGAAGATGCCAATTTACTAAATCGCCACATGTTTAACCCTACAAATAATTGATGAATCTATTGGTAAATATAATTATACAATATAATATAATATATATGTATGTTTTGAAAGATTGTTCCTTTGTCCTGATGTGCAATCAATCGATCGATCTCCTATAGCTTCAGTAATATATGTATCTTTGTATTGATTTATTCATTATTTTTTTGTTGTTTTTTTTTTGTTTTTTTGGATGAGAAAAAATAGAAACTTTCTCGGTAGTCGGTGCTATGTACCTACTAATTGAAGTAAGGGATTTCTAAAATCCCAGCTGCTGTCCATGGTGTGTCGATGTGTCCTCCTATCCTTTTGCAATGACGGATGATTAAGGGTAATAAGTATAAATTTAGTATACCAATATAATGTTATATTTTGGAAATATCAGGATTAAGGATTAAGATTAAGGGTAATAAGTATAGATTTAGTTTACCAATTTATGTATATTTATTTAGGCAGAAGGCAGATTGGAAATATCAGAGGTGATTAAGGATATTTAGGATTAAGGATTAAGGGTAATAAGTATAGATTTAGTATACCTATCGATATACTAAGTATGTATATTTATATAGGAAAATATTGGAAATATCCATAAAATCCAAAAATGGCCAATCTAAAATCACTCCAATGTTAAAAAATAGAAAAAACTATATATAAAACAAATTAATAAAATAATAGAAATTGTAGAGAGAGATAAATGATGAATAGAGATATAGGTTCATATATATATATATATATACGTTAAATACATATTTAATACCCCTGTTTGAGAAGTGGAGAAGAGATACGTATATAGAAAAATATAATAAGAAAAGTGTCTCTATCCAATCATCATGTCGGCCTTTTTACAAAATAATAATGATGGTAATAATAATGAGTTACAATATAATAATATTTATCGTGTAGCAATAATTGGTGATCAAAAAACAGGGAAAACGGAAATATTAAAATGGTTCTTTGAAGGTAGAAAAAACCATGGTAATATAGAATATGAAGAAGTATTGGTTGGGGAATTTACACGTGAAGTGGATTATGTACGAATCCCAGGATCATTACATCGTTTCCAATCATCTTTTGAAACTGAAAAGTTTAAAGATTATCGTAAAAATAAATTTAAAGCAAGGCATGAACGAAAAGCAATATTACAACGAAAAAAATTTAATAAACGTTATCGTGCAACTGTATCACCTTTATTTTATGATGTTATTGTTGGTGGGGACGATGATCAAGATAATAGTAATAATAATGATAATGGGTCATCTGGAAATGTAAAAAATAAAACAGCTGTTCAAGTTTGGGATACATCTGGTAAATCATCTTTTAGTCGCTTAGGTTTAATCTTTGAAGAATTTCGACTTGTGGATTTATTTTTATTAACATTTAGTATTGATGATCGAGCCACGTTTGATAATGTAAAAAAATGGAAAAATGATGTTATAAATCAATTAGAACATATGGGAAATCATCGTAAGATACCACTTATATTAATTGGTACAAAATTAGATAAAGAGGAAAATAGACAAGTGACACAAGATCGTGTATATGATTATTGTCGACGAAAAGCACCACATGGTGGTAATATACCATATTTTGAAGTTTCCTCACGTATACCTGCGGAAGGTTCCTCAATTAATGAAATTTTTGATGAAGCTGTTAAATTAATTGAAATCAATCGTAGCATAGCAGAAATATCAATGGATGATACTGGTAAGCATAAACCAATATCACAAAAACAATTGCGTTTAATACATACAAATTATGCATTAAAAAATGGTAAAGACGATATGAATCGAAGTTGTAAAGCATGTAGTGTAATGTAAAATATATATGTGTGATATCATATTTGTCATAGTTGTCTTATGTAATATCACAAATACTTCTAATTAATACCACAATGTACCAGGTACTTGGTAAAATGTAAATAATATAGATAAAATTCATCATAGGGTAATGAAAAGCTAAAGTATACCAAATACTTCATTTTAGTATTAAAGATAGATAAATTCATTATCTCACAACTACACAACAGCCTTTTTATTTTTGAACCAACAACGCACATGCCAGCCATCAGCATGCACCACCAATCCAAATAAAAAACACTGTGTTATTTAGTAGTGTTAATTAATACTATATTAATAAGAACACTTACATCACTGTTACATGTATAACTATTAATAAGAAGAACACCACAACAAGATGATTGCTATTAATAAATATCATAATAAACAACAACACTAACCAGGCTAACTTCCATACAATAAACAACAGCCTTTTTGAATCTAAACCAAGATAATAATACTATAAAGAAGTTATATATATTCTTTACTATAGTAGGATAACATATTATTCTTGCGATTGAGTATTGAGCATATTACTTAACACGAGAAGTGTAAAATTATTATAACTTAGATTTTAACCATCAATAATATATTAATATAATATATGTTTGTAACTTGCGAGATATATATTTGAGAAGACAAACACTATTGATTAAATTGAGGAAGTATAACAGCAGCAAAAGTAAGAATAACAACAAAAACACTATACTATATACGTACGAGTATGGCAAGTTTAACTACGGATAATAATATCCCTGATGTAGTTCGAAACTATTTGAAGGAAAATGTTACATCAAAGGATGCAATACTGGATATATTGTGTGAAAAATTAGATGCTATAGGTGTTGAATGCATTGATGATTTTAAAGATTTGGATGAGGGTGATATTGATGGACTTGATTTAAAAAAGTTACATAAGAAAAAAATGATGAAATTGGTTGCAGGAGAAATTAACAACAACAACAATAACCAAACGACGACAACAACCACAAGGACAGCATCGACAACTGTCAAATGGGATTATTTCATATCACATGCACAAAAAGATGGTGGTATATTTGCGGAAGGTATATATTCAGCAATGAAATATGAACAAAATAAAACATGTTGGCTAGATGTTAAAATGAAAGAACGTGATGAAGCAGCAATGGAACATGGTATTATCAATTCAAATATTTTCCTAATGATTGTTAGTGAAACGTATTTTACCAGACTTTTTTGTATCAAAGAAATTGAATGGGCAGTAAAATATAAAAAACCAATTGTAATTGTAATTGATGTCAATTTAAAAAACAAAATTGGTGAATTATTACAATTATGTCCAGATCATTTACGTAACATTGGATCAATTAATTTTATTGATTTAAATCGTGGTGATAATGATTATTGGAATTTAGGGATGAAAAAGATTGTATTTGCAAAACCCAAAGTATTGGAAACCATGGATCAGAAAATTGGTAGTACATTAAAAGAAATGGAGAAACAATATCGTTTACCTGGTGATAAATTGTTTGAATCAAGTGATTATCGTGATGCACTTAAATGTTATTTAAAATGGAAAGATGAATTAATATCATTTTATAATAATACGAAAAATGAAAGTAGTATTGAATTGATGGAGTGTATGGTAAAATTAGGTGAAACATATGAACAAGCAGGTGAATATGATTTATCGATGAAATGTTTAAATACAATATTACCAACACAAATAAAAGAATTAGGAATGGATAATGTTGATGTTGCAAAGACATATGCATTGATAGGATGGTCATGTGTTAGGATGTCTAAATATGATCTAGCAATGGAATATTTAAAGAAAAGTTTAAACATACGTTTGAAAGTATTGGATGAAGGTCATGTAGATGTTGGTGAATCGTATCATAGAATTGGGTGTGTTTATTATTATAAGGCTGAATATGATAAAGCATTAGAATATTATAATAAAGGATTAGATATTCGTATAAATAAATTAGGTAAAGATCATACTGATGTTGCAGGATCA
>LT649775.1:0-14003 GCA_900128395.1 Stramenopiles sp. TOSAG23-2
CATTTATCGTTACAACTATTTTGTACTTATTTATATTATTGTATATTAATATTTTATTCCTATCAAACTTTAACATAGAGTGTGGTGCTGTGGTGCTGTTGGTTGAAATCCAATGGTATTGCCTGCCCAGCCTGCCTAACAGGCTATCGATTTTACCACGTTATAAACAGACTTATTTTTTGGACTCTGCCTTTTCTGCCGACTGGAACTGGAGAGGACTTTACTTCTTTTGATGAAGTCATGTAAGAAAAAAGGGGGGACTACGGCTGCTAATGATATGAACATGGCATGTATTTACGATTGAACAGCATTAAAAACACTTTCTATTTTATACAAATCATACATATTTTAATATATTATGTTCTATACATATATCCGGATATACATATACATATAAACTTCTTCCATATTGGTATCACAAATCAAAGACTTTCATATTCATTTGTTAGTGCATTTATTCGAAATAGATTATAGACAGAATAGACAGGAAAATGAGAGGCTTATTTACAACAACACTTTTCTGTTTGTTAGTTGTTGCAGTGGTTAACGGTGCATCTTTGCGAACATCAAAGGCATCAAGTTCTCTTAAAGCTGAAATTTCAGAGCTTATTAAGATTAAAAACCAAGTGAAATATGCAGACGAGATGTTCAATAAAAATAAGGAAGTAAGTTCATCTCAAGAAAAACAAGAGCATCTGAAAGCTCTGAGTGATGCAAAAGCTATTAACCTATCGAACGAAAAGGATATAGTGGAAGATGCAGAAAGTTTAAAAGAAGAAAAGGCACCGACTGGAACGACAGGATCAACTGGTACAACAGGAGCAACTGGTACAACAGGAGCAACTGGTACAACAGGAGCAACTGGTACAATAGAAGCAACTGGTGCAACAGGAGCAACTGGTGCAACAAAATCTGGCACAGGCGTAGCAACAGGTGCAGCAACAGGTGCAGCAACAGCTCTCGACGAAGAAGAACCAGTAGTGAAAGATGCAGCTGACACAACTGGATCAACTGGAGCAACTGGAGCAACTGGAGCAACTGGATCGACTGGATCAACTGGTGCAACTGGTGAAGAAGCAAAAGAAGAAAAGGAAGATAAAAACGAAGCTAAAGTTGAAGCAGAAAGATGGTTGAAGCGTAATAAAGAATTAGCAGAACAAGAGTCCAAGACAGGGGCAACTGGTAACAAAGGTAGTACAGGTGCTACTGGTACTACTGGTGCTACTGGCCAAACTGGTGCTACTGGCCAAACTGGTGCAACAGGTTCAGTAATGGAAGATTTCCCACCACAGAAAAAAGGTCCTACTGAAGGCGAACTAAAAAAGATCAAAAAGAAGCAACTAGCAGAAAAGAAAAATAAAAAGGTAGAAAAGTTTGATAAACGCGATAATATTGCTAGAATCATTAACGAGTACTCAAAAGATAACTTTGATATGGAGAACTATACAGAGCTTCATCAAACTCTAGGTCCTACTGGAAGTAACGGTGTGCATACAGAGAAATCTATTCAACGTGCAGGTAAAGCAGCGAAGAAGGGCGATGTTATTGCAAACAAGTTAAAGAAAAACCATTTCATGACTGGTGCAGCAACCGGTGGTTATTTGTTGAAATCGAAGACTGGAGGAACAGGAGCTGCAACAGGAGCTGCAACAGGAGCTGCAATGTTGCCAAAACCAACTGGTGCTACTGGTGTATTAACACCAGATGAAATGCCATCTGAGCCAACACAACCGGCTATTACTGGACCAGTGGGTACATTACAAACACAAGGTGAATTCGGTAGTGAAGGCAATGTAGGTAATGTTATTAAACAGGCAAAGAAAATCATGAAAAAAATGCCAAAGACAAAGACCAACCTTGGACTACTTGCATATATGGAAACGATGAAAGATGATGCCGATAAATTGATCGAGACTACACATGCAGAATATATACCAGTTGCAAAGAACTGTTCTGCACACACAGTCGCATTCGAACGCGTCAGGAACAAAACGGAAGAGGTCCTAGCATCTATTAAAAGCCAAGATGCATATCAAAATGAAACAGACGCATTAAAAGCTGAAATGCGTATATACAATGATCAATTGTCACATATGAAGGAATCTTTCCAAAATGCAACAGAAGAACAAAATACAGTCGGTGTGCAACATGAAAATAAAACCCTTGAATGTTTTAGCCATATGGATTTACATAAGCGCATGGTGAAAATGTTAAAAAAATTGAAGAAAGGAATGGCAAAATCAGTAGAAAAGAAGAAAGATGAACCGACAATGCTCCTTGAAATGGACACTGATATGGTACAGTCATTACGCTCCATGGCAGAAGAGTATGGCATGAAATCATTAAATAAATTAAAAAGCCAAATTTTAGATGCTAGTCGTGCAACTGCTTTACCATCAGCAATTACATCAGCATTTCGCATATTGGTTTCTGATATTAAGAAAGAGAAAGATATGAAAGCACATAAATGTGAGGAACAGCTAGGAGATTTGGAAATGAAACTCAAAGCAGCAAAAGCTGTTACAAGCAACTTATACCCAAAAATAAACAAATGGAATAAGTTTGTAGACAAGATATTGAAACCAAGAATGAAAAAATTAAAGGCTTCAATGCATGCTGATAATGAAAGAGTTAAGTCTATATTGAAATTACAAGCACACAGAAATAGAAAATTCGCAGAGCATAAAGCTACATGCAATCGTAAAAAACAAGAGTACGAGGAGGAAATCAATAACGCAAAGAGTATGCTAGAGGCTATAGCCATGATCAAGAAAGCAATTGAAAATCCAACTATGGCAGTAAAATATGCTGTACGTGACGTAGAAAAATCATTAAGAAAACAAGCTGCGAATGTGGACGAATCTCAGGAGTACGAATATATGCCGAGATTGTCAAATGCAATCAAAAAGTACCAACAAGCAGGTACATTTGTAGCTCCAACCGATGATGAAATAGATGCTGGTTCTCAACCAAATAAAGTAGATAAATACGGATGTAATAATTATGCTGGATATACATGGTGTACTTTCAACAAAAAATGCCAACGGCATTGGGAGGAACCTTGTTACTATCATGCTGAAGTTGCTAGTAATTTACGGGCCAAAGAATAGAGTGGGCCCTGGTATGACGTAGTATGTTACGAGGTAAAAAAGTATAGTATATTATCAAATAAATTTACATTCGTATTTTAAATTAAAAAATATTTTTCTCATTTTTTATCATTAATTGATTTTTACAAAAAACAAAATATCTTAATATTTATATACGAGCTCGTATTAATAATCATTATAGTCGTATGATACGAGTATTATATTTATAATATACGAATATAGGTATGCCAGAGTATGATATCTCTCTCTCATACACACATTATGTACAATACACACCACTATTTTGACTGCTGCATATTATCTGCATTTTCAACAACATATAATGAACCTGATTCACTAGCAGCAACAATAACATCACCAGAATTTTGATCATAATGTTCTACATTGTTGAAAATTGACATCCCAACCCATCTCGAATCGCCTCTAAAACCACAATGATGATTTTGAAATAACATATTTTTATACGATGACGTGTTTACAGTTGATGGCTCTGCTTTCCATCTTCCACATAAAATATCATTATCAAGCCCAACAGCGTAACATGTAGTGGGCATTGTTGGGGACGACAATAGTTGGATTGCTTCGTACTTTAACGGTGCACGCCAACGATGCCGGATTTTCCAAGTTCGCTTATCAATTCCATATACAATACGATCTTCGCCTGTCGCTAGCAGAACATTCGAATGATGCGAACCCTTCTGTGAAGCTGACGATGGGGCCACGTCACTTGCCTTTAAAGAGGATGGTAAAGCCAAGCTATATAAAAAACCTTTAGAAGGTGATATTCGACCTACGAATTTATTACTTCGCAAATCATATAATGAGACAAAGTGAGATTCAGCACATAAAATTTGGGTATCGTTTACATAATTAATAGCTAATGGAGGAAGTGCTGACAAAAATTGATTGGTAATTTTACCAGTATGCAAATCATATGTTTGAATCATACGGCTAGAAAAATGCGCAGTAACTGCTTTCAGTTCAGTTGCAGTGCAATTTAAGGAGATGCCAGACCAACTAGCTTCACGGTATATTTGTTTTTGTATTGTATCGACGCCGACAGCTAAATTAATTGATTTCTTATTGATTGATGCTTTTAAAGTACCAAATGCGTCTATTGATGTGGTAAGAATATTTTGTTTGTTATTCCCACGGACTATCGGGGCGGATTCGACTGATTGAATTTCACTTTCATGGATGTGACCAGATAAAATGCCATGAAAAGTTGCATTTACTTTGACCGGTACAGACGCTTTTGATCCTTTTGTTTCTTTAAAGGTGCATTTAGAGCTATTTGGTATTTCGATTGTATGCGATTCAACCCCATTTTTAAAGCCTAGGCAAATGTCAATAAATTTTGATTTGCCGTTTGTTTCATTATTAGTATTTTCTGTTAAAGTGATATCTTTTTGTTTTTTATCATCTTGTTGTTGGTAGGTTCTGCCAATGGATAATCGAGTTGCTTGTATGCTTCCAGCGGAATTTCTATTATTATCTGCTGGTGGCACTCGATATGCACGCGCTATAGCGACGGAATTATTTGAGTTCATCATTTCGATCCAAAAAATAATTTATACTGGAAATTGACATGTACATTACATCGTTTGTTTGTACAATTTTATTATTCATCAATTCATATTATAGTATATAGATTTATATGGTAATTATAAAAAATGCATGCGTTGCATGCATGCTTATCTTTTTTTTATTGTTGTTGTTGTTGTTGTATTTTTATTAGACGACTATATATAGGCTGATATTATGGTGTATTTATTATTTTTATTTTTTTTTGTTGCATTTTTTTGCGTTGTTAGAGGCGGAGAGGCGAACGACGTACTAAAATATTATATAATACTAAGTACAAAATTAAATGCCTCCCTCTATATCTTCTGGATTGTAAATTTGCATATTTCTAGGTCTACTCCGGACATTTCTAGTAAAAAAATAATAATAATAAAAAAGTAATAAACATCAAATAAAAGAAAGAATATTATAAAAAAAGCAGTTATGTTGCGTGCAAAAAAAAACAAAAGCGCAATGATGATGTGGGATAAACAAATATATTTACACTGTATTAATTATTATTGCATACGCACATACAGATGTAACTATATGGTATAGAGTATAAAAATACAATAAAATATTATTACAAAGAATGAAGAAAGGATATACAACAATATAAAGTGCAATATTATATCATTTACGATCGTACTTGGTCATATTTAATCAACATTGTCATTATCACCATAAAATCAGATCGGATTGAAAAAGAATCATGGGAAATACGCCTACAAACGATAACAATGATGACAATGGATTTTCTGAAGAGCCTGATGATATTTTTGAACCGAGAACCTCTATTAACGAGGGGGAAGTCGAAAATTTATCAGCTAGAACTCGTGCATTATTAAGCTTAAGCGATGGTAAAAGTAGAAGCTTCGATGAATTCAGTTTTGGTGATGATACTCTTGGAGATATATATGGGGACTTAGGTGTTTCACCCGTAGAAACAAATTACATGTACCGCGCAGCCAGCAATAGTTTTAGTAATGATAATAATAATAATAATGATAATAATAACAATAACGATAATAATAATAAGTCATCCTTTTTTCTTCTTCAGCAAAATAACCAAATATCTCCATTAGGAAACATGAAGACAACGGGCCAAGTAAATCCTAATGACGATAAATCAGCAGAAGACTTAGAATCTACAGCTAATATTAAACCCTTGAAAGAGATAGCATGGCTAATTGTAAATCAAGAAAAATTTGTGACTGGACACGTTACAATAACAAGTCAGTTACTAGTGTTTGAACCTCGTAATACTGACGAACATGTTAAAAAAGATGGTTTGTTGACATATCAATTTTGTATAGATGTGCGAGATATCACTGGGTGTGGAGAAGTTGGACATGTTACTAGAGTCATCAATACAAAACAACTTGATAAAGAAACTGGAAAAGAAAAGCGTGCACGCCGTGGTGGTGGCATGACATATTTTCAAGTATTTTGGCAAAAGCAGAAAGATCGTAACAGATCTAGACGCCGGAATACAAATCAAACATTATTTTTGGTACGAAAAAATAAAGTAGAAAGTCTTGTAAATACATTAAGGTTACTATTGGATAAAGTAGCATTAGATTTAAAAAAAGAGAAAAATAAAAAGAAATCGCGTCAAATACAAACACACATGACAACAGGTCCAATCATAAGCCATACCGGACATTTATCACCAACTAAATTATTTAAAATAGCAACAAATGCTCGGGGTGGCTCACCTTCACCACCACCAACAATTAGAATAGAAAATAGTATCGGCAGTAACTCTAGCCCAAGCAATGCTAGTAATGATGAAAAAAGTGATAGAAATAATAATACAATAGGGAAACAATTGGGAAATGGGATAAATATTGAGGAGCAAAATAAAAATAAAATTGCTACTACTGGTGAGAAAAAAAATAGTAAAGTTCAAAAGAACAAATCCGACAGTAGGGCGAAAGGCAGATCGTTGCATACGCCATTGTTTATAGGTGGAAATTCCAGAATATTAAAAGCTTCTGATTGTCTAGATATTGAGAGTGTCTTGCCACACGGACAAAGGGGATACAATTGGCAATTGTCTTATAGTTCAAATACACATGGTTTAAATTGGATGACATTCCATAGGTGTATTGAAAGGGCCGGTTCAAATATATTGATTATACGTACGACAAAAGGCGAAGTTATTGGTTGCTATGCAAGCGAGCAGTGGGCCCCAACAGGTAAATATACTGGTACTGGAGAATGCTTTGTTTTTAAATGCAAACCTGGCCCATTTCAAACATTTACGTGGTCCTTTGGAGATCCATATTTCATGATGTGTACGTCTACCTCCTTAGTTATGGGGGGTGGTGGCGGCTTTGCCATTCGGTTAGACAAACATTTTAAAGGATATAGTACTTCATGCGATACATTTAATACGAAAGGCCCGTTGACGAAATCTGAAAATTTTGAAGTGTTTGATATAGAAGTCTATTGCTTTGTATCTGGAAACACAGTAGATGAGAGTAAACGCGCTGCAAATTTTGACTGGAGTCGGCACTTGTAATTTGTACCGCACACACATGTAAGAAGGGTCTGTTGAAAATCGTACGAGCGTTTGTACGAATATGGATATTGTGATTTTACCAGAGAATATTTTGTTATTTATTACGAACCGTATAATATAATATATGCATATGATAGATCTAAAATTTAAAAAAAAAAAAAAAACATTTTTTTAAAATATTTTTATACGGTTCGTATATAAATAAATTTTTACGGTTTGTATTAACACTCTTGTAATATACGCTTCATAAGATATTCGTAAAATATGATACTCGTACGGACATCCATTTAGGGATCGCGGGAGATTCTAAACGTATCTTGTATGCTACACAAAAATGTACTCGTATTTTCGTCAGAGTCTGCAGTATCAATTATCACATGATGTATATATTATACGTCGTAAAATTAATAATATTATACGTCGTGCGAAGTATATATATAGCCATTCGTCGGTCGTTTTACGTAAATTCAAGAGCTTCATCTTCTTCCAACATTGTCCCTCTTATATGATCGATTGTTTGTTGTGCACATTCAAAATGTTTTAAATAAGTCAAATCATACAATCTACCATGTAACGTTACCAAAGTATCTTCTGGAAACCACATTTTTTTCTTGTCTACCTCTCGTGGTGCTAATTCCAATTTACCAGCAACATTCTCTCCAAATTGTTGAAATCCCAATAATACCGCCTTTTTATGCATGACCCTTCTTTGCAACTCCCTAAAAGTAAGATTGGCAGCTCTGCCATTAGTAACATCACCAGCTGGCATTAAAGTGATTTCTGCTCCATTTGGGCCTAGTAAACTGTTTAAAACATCAAAAATTTCTCTCCTCTCAGAGACCATTGCAAGCACTTTACTAACTATATGAGTCGATAGAATGTAATCAGACGCTTGACTTATTTTAGGATTGTTAGATATGATATTACGTGTTCTAGGATCTAGAATTTCACAAGTAATGATACAACTCTGGTTCAACATCTTTGCGCGGCCAAAAATTTGATGCACTGAACGGGATTGGTGAATACCTTGTAGCTTAGACGCTTTGTCTTTTCTCTTGTATTTATCCTGAAGCTCGCGTATTAATAACAAGGTTGCCAGTGCATGTGAATCGGAATGCATGGGTTCTTCCTCCAGCTCTTCCTCGGATAAGATAAGTACAGAATCGAATGTGTGAAGTATTCCATGGTCCTCCGCCGCTTTTCCTGTTATACCTTTGCGTGCCATAATACCAAGTTCAACTTCTCGTAACTGCCTTCTGACCGAAGCATTGCCGTACCATTGAACCAGCTTTAAATGGGGCTTCCCATTTGGGTTAATAATACCTCTATTATCACACTCGCGCAATGTATAATTATACGCAGGTTCATCTCCCTCTTGTACTTGATCGCACATTTCATTTTGTATTGCCTCGTGATCTAATTCCAGCCCACCATCATTAAATCGATGTTTGCGTTCCTCTAATGGTACTGTATTTATCATGTGTATCTCACTGTTTGGAGATGCCAATTCATTCAACAAACGAATTATATCATCTAAATCACGACGCCAACCACACATTAAAATCATTTCTGGCTGTAAGTCGTTTTTATTAATATGTTCTATCATGGATTTTTGTCTTTCTATTTTTTTCTTTTTTAAATGGTCTAAATTTACTCGATACGAATCATCATCATCCGCTACAACTATAATTTCATCACCTGCATGAATTGTAACTTCACTTGATGGATTTAACATAACAGATGATTGCTGCCATTCTTCTAACATGTTGCCATTTTCATCTGTCTCTTCAACTTTGTCCCCTGCTTTATTTACAGTCTTTAAAAACACAGATGGACGGTGTATCCCAATTGGGATGCAACCTCCTGTTTTACCAGGCGCGCCTTCAAAAACTTTATAAAGATCTCCCCAATGCTTACCCTCTAACTCTGGATGTTCGGCCATATAAAATTCACAACCTTTGAATCCTAATATATTTTCATACACGTCAGCTAAACCAGGATTTCTAGCAGATTTAATCATCAATCGACCAATAATATCGTGTGATACAATTGTTTCAATTATATGACCACCAACGGTTCTAACAAGTAATTGATTGTCAATGTCACGCATTTCAGCAATTATATTACCTTTAATTGGGGTTGGCATACCTTTTAAACTCAAAATAGTTCTTAAAATTAAAGAGTCTGCTTTATCCGGGTCTCCCGGAGCAGCTTGTACGATAATTGCCCTCGCTTGCGATGCTGCTACTTTTTCTAACATTGCTGTGGTAGAGTAAGGGCCAGTGCGAACTTGTACACGTGTGCCAAGTTTTCCTCCTTTATGTTCAGGGAAATGAAGACGTATATCATTGTCTACATCCAATTTAGGCCTCTCAGATAGGATGACTATTGAACCTCCACCTTCACTCTCAGCTGCTATGCAGAGTTCTTCGATTAATGGTAAAGTCGAACCATTAAATCCCAAAATTAACGTGTGGTCAAGCTCTTCTACTTGCGATTTGCCTAATTTAAAAGCTTGCGTAGCTTCCATAATTTTGGTGGAAATAATACCAATAATTGCGGACATAAATACAACCCCAAGTATTGCAACTAAAAAAGCAGCGGTACGGCGTAAGGTTCTACTTTCATCGGCATGCGTGCCTGGATCAGCAATATATGTCCATGCACGCCACCAATTTTCACCAAAATCTAAGTCCTCTGGGTCCGGTGGTGGTTCATCATCGGTATAAGAACTTGCGAAATTGTCAAATCCTTTAAATAATATTAATATAAACGCACAAAAAGTAATACTTAAAAGCAACGAAAAAAACAAAAACTTAACTTGAAACATATGTTCATCGTCTGACCAGTAAGTCGTAAATTTATACGTAACGTAATTTTTAAATGCCTTGATATTTCTTTCACAACACCCTACATTTTTTACAGATTCTTCATTTGCCAATTCGACTCGTCTTTGGAATTCTAGTTGGTCCGTGGTGTTTTGTCTTAATATTTTCCGGGTTTCAACAGAATATTTTCGCTCAGTTTTTTTTTTTATAACATTTGTTTTGTTACTTCCTATTTTCCTAATCTTCTTCTTCTTACCAACACTACTCTTTTGTTCAAGGCCTGTGTTTCTTTTTTTCTCAGACATAACTTTAGGTTCAATATGTATATATAGTTACGTTTCTTAAGATTTCGATGCTTTTGATAATATATACTTTTTATGTTGACGGCATACTTTTGTTTATTCTTTTATATTTGTGCCTAATACAGTATATATAACATGTGTATTTTCAACAATATATATAATAATATTAATGTGCTAACCAGCTAATATCATCAACAATCAAAAAAAAAAATGATGATGAGACAAACAATACTATAATAGCTACTGGTATGTGGTATAATATGCTGGTTTCGAAAACAATGAAAAAAACGTGAAAACTATTATTTATTATATAATACGAAGTATTACGAAGCTTCTAGATCTAACTGACGTACGCAGCTCTGGTATACCATAGTATTAAGTAATCGTAATAGAATTTACTAGCCGGCTAGCAACTTTTTGCTTCCTTAGCTCTAGCTGTAGCCAGCTAGGTAGCTAAAAAAGCTGTGGAGCACCTACACGTACAATTATACAGTAGCTTTACAACACACTGCAATAGCATGAGTTTATCAATCAAATATTCACATATTGTACTTATTTCTCCCCTATACGAAAACCATGAAAATCTCACAGATCACAGATCGCCAAAAAAAGTGAAACCTGGCTTACAACAAGCACAACAACAAAAAAAAACTCTCTCCATGGCTCTCGCACTGGCACTCTCCTCACCGTTATAATTATTATTAGCATAGTCGTTGAGCAGAGAAAAAAAAAAAAGATGAATGGCAAACCGTGGGCAACCTACATATGATGACCACATCATATATATATATATAATAGTATACATATTGCAATTTAGAACAGGTATTATACAACGGTGCAATAATAATAAAAATAGAAAAAATGGCTGATGGATTGCATCCTGCAGTCTCACAAACTAAAAAATTATTACGTTCTAATTGGCATTTATCAGAAGTTGCAGGGTCTTTTGTACCGGGTGGTCGGGAAAGTGCAACTTTAGACTGGATTAATAATAATTTGTATGTATTTGGTGGTTTGGAAATGGGTTCTAGGAGTCAATCACTTTTGAAGTTTGATACATCAACACACCGTTGGTATGAATATCCAAACCTAGAAAATGCACCTCAACCACGTTGTTCACACTCATCATGGGTTATAGGTAATAAATTATTTATATTTGCTGGTGAAGGTAAAGGCTTAAATAGTACTGACAAAATGACGGAGGAGGAAAAAGGTTATTTTGGAACAGAAGAGAAATATTCCGTAAAATCGTCTGACGTCTTTAAAGAACCAAAAGAAATCCGAGGGATTCGCAGAATTTGTTATGATAACATTGTATGCTTTGATACAGAAGAGGAAACATGGACGCCAATACGTAGTGGTTTATCTCCGTTGCCTAGAAAAGGCCATTCAAGTGTTATTGTTGGTGAGAATCCAAAGGATGCAACGTTAGTGATATTTGGTGGTGCACCATCGGGTACAGGTAGGCCGATGAACGATTTGCACACAGTAGGGACAGCGAATTTAATAGATGGAGTGGCGATGTGGTCGAAAAAGAAACCATCTGGACCATCCCCATCTCCACGATATGGTCATGCATGTGTAAGTGTTAGTGCATCCGCAGAAATTTTAAGCGGTTCGATTACTGGTAATGCTATTGGTAGCAAAGGCTGCATGATATTATTTGGTGGCACGGCAGGTACGGGTGAATTATTTAATGATGTACATATGTATGATATAGAGGCCAATGACTGGCAACCTTTAGTGTGTCAAGGGCAAATACCCGCGCCTCGCTATGGCCACAGTGCCCAAATCATCCCACACAGTACCTCACAAAATGCTGGACTTGATGAACCATTGTTAGTTACATATGGTGGTGTCATGCGTAATGGTACAGAAAATAGTTTTTCGAGAGATTTACACATATTACATTTAAAAAATCGTCATTGGACATTAGTCAAGACCTCTCATTTATTTCCATCACCACGTTATGGCCATACAATAGTTTTAAATCCAAATATTAAACCATGGTATCATGGTGTTCCACTACCACCAAAACCAGATGATAGGCATGAAAGCAAGGAAATGATTGCGAAACGGGACGCTTACCAACAATTTCAAGTTGGTACTGGAGATGCAGTTTCATTTGGAACTATGTTTCTATTTGGTGGATTAAATTCAATGTATTGCTCTGGTGAGTTATGGACTGGCTGGTTAGAAATGAGAAATCCAGGGGGGCAATTTGCATTTACTGGCAATATGAACCCGAAACCACAAAGATTAGGCAAAGCGGCTGCAATGATAGAACAGCTTGAAAATGTTGTTATGGCAGAGAAAAAACAACGTTTAAAAGCAGACGCTTTGTTGATGCGGGAAAAAGATGCAAAATTGCGAGTTCAAGATGAAGCAAAAGAGCTGAGAGATACCATTGCGACGTTGCGTACAGAAAAGCGTGAAATGGAGGAACAATACAAAGAAGAAATGGAAAATTTGATGTTTAAGTATGAGGAAGAACAAAAACGCTGCGTAAAATTAAGAACAGAATTAAGAGAAGCGCATAATTTGCTTTGCCTAGTCGATTTATCAAGCAATTTAAGATTGCAAGTGTGGCAATCACGAGCAAAAGATGCAGAAAAAAGAATAAGTGAAAATCCACGTATGCTATCTGAAAGTGAAGGCATAGGAGGAAGGGAAAAAAGCAAGACGAATAATAATAATAATAATAATATTGACGAGGAAGGCAGTGAAATATCAAGTCAATATTCTTCAATAGTAGAAGAAGAATCTAGGGTAGAGGATGATAATGAAGGGAAAATAGATGCTGGAAATAGTGACATTGTATTTAATAATAGAAAATCTAAAAGTAGAAGATTCAATAGAGGTGGTATATTATTAGATGAAGATAGTAGTAAAGATGCTCGTGGATTTCCAGTTTGGGATGATGATGAAGAGTAATTAAAAAAAATCATGAGGGAGTGTATACATGTGTGTGTATGCATATATATTAAATACTTCGTACGTGATTTAAAAAAATACGACGACATATACGTATGATATATATTACTTCGTACATATAATATTATATGATGATTAAATCTAAGTTATACGAGTACGATTCGTAATAATTTTACACTTCTCGTGTTAAGTAGTATCATAATATGCTCAATACCCAATCGCAAGAATAATATTCTATCCTACTACGTTCGTACGACGTAATTCGTATAGTAAAGCTCTAATATGCACCTCTGCAAACTAATACTTCACCAAATTATATGATATATGCATACATAGACCACACACCGTGTGCGTATATATCGTATAAAAAAAAACTTTCATACGACACTCTTGATCTCGTGTATTTTTTGCTTTTTTGTCTCTCTCTCTCTCTCTCTCTCTCTCTCTCTCTTCTCTTTTGTCTAAGATTGCACACGTATGATATGATACCGTTTTGTCTTTCAGTTTTTATGATTTTATATATACTGTATTCGTATGAATTTGTTATTTAAATATAAATTAACGTTAATTTTCATTTTTGGTTTTGTTGTTTAAAATATTGTGATAGCTTTGGCTGTGAATTGTTTAGTTTCTCTTTTTTTCTCTTTTTTTTACTGTTTGATGATGTGCTAGATTTATTCTTTATGGTAGACATAGTAATAACTTTTCTCATACCAGTCGTCAATGGAATTGTCCCATT
>LT649776.1:0-13988 GCA_900128395.1 Stramenopiles sp. TOSAG23-2
AAAAACAAACATTTTTACCTTTCGTATATTGCATAATACACATTGCTTGTGAATATATTCTTACGATACTTGATTGTGCTTACATATGCATTGACTCCATCAAAACTTTGAAACCCGCATACCCAAACAAATGAACAATTGTAATAATACCCCCACTACTGCGAGCTTAGTTTATATTTTGCTTTCCGCGACAGGAATTGCTTGTCAAATAATAAGACAGCGTGAAAAGAAGAAACAAATCAACTTAAATATCGGAAATTTTGGTTTAGATGAAATTTATTATGGTACGCTACCTGTATTTTTTAAGTTTGCGAAAGGGAAGTTTGAAATGTTTGATTTAAAATTTTATAAATTGGATAGTGGTCTATCCATACGTGAAGGAGGTATTAAATACGCGCCAAATACTATGAAAAGGTATAAGCCGATCAAAACGAGTAATGTAGCTAACAACAGTAACAGTTTCAAAAACCCGTTAACTTCAGTTGTTGTGATACCGTGTATGCCACGATTAGATGTTATTAAAATTCAGAAATGTGAAAAAAATGTCCATAAATGTAAGAATAACGTGACGAAAACTAATATAGAAGAAGAGCACAAAAATAGTCAAGTTTATAAGTCAAATGATACCACTAGAGCTAATATACAAAAAAATGGAACTTTATTCATTAATTCAATTAGAAATTTTTCTCAGCCATTGATAAAAGTTAATCATCGGCATGCATCTGCATCAGTTACGCAAGCATTTGAAAAAGCATATGCCAGTGGTGTGCGTTCGGCAATAGTAAAAGTAAAGCAAATAATAAATAGCACAAGGCATGATGAGAGAAAAGTATGGTATAGACTAAAAGGTTGTGGAAATTACGATCAAGGTTTTGTGATTCAAAATAGTAGCAAATTGGTGTATGATGAAAAAAGTAAGAAATACACCCAGGAGGAATATTCAGAAATTCGTGGATCAGCTTTTGTACACACTGCAATTTGTGAAAACTATGTTGGGTCAAAATTATTACCCCCGATGACCACATTGGGTGTAATCCCAGCTAATATTCCTCACGGATATTGGAAATATGAAGGAATAGATCAATTACCATTTGGCCGCGGAAAAGGCGATATCTTTCAAACAGCTTGTATCGTAGAACAAACATTAGGCGATCGTAGATTACATAGCCACTTATTAAGTGGGATATTTTTGCTTTTAAATAAAATTGTTGATGCAAATGCAATATCAAGAGAAAACGTGCTAGCACTGTTTCCAAAATCTCGGCCCAAGGTTGATGATTGTAGTAATTATCCAGAAAGTACAGCTAATTTTATCGGCGACGCCATGTTACTTACATCCTATAAATTTATAGGATCAGATGCGGATATTTGTAAAGCAAAAAATTTTGGCTATGTTTGGTCGGTACCACGAGATAGAAATTCAATTGCTAATGCAATACATTTTGATTTTCATGAGAAGTCACCATTGGATATACCTGATACTCAATGGAGTACGTTGCTACACTCTAGTGATGAAGAAGAGGAAATTCCAATGGATAGTCGTTGGAACAAAAAGTGGGCAGAGATTTCATCTCGACTTGATAATAAGTTAAAAGAAATGAAATTAAAAAGTAACAGTCGCAGCGTGTTACCCTACTTATTTAGTAGATTGGGTTATGATTGTGGCAGATTTATGAGTGTGTTACATAATCGATGTAAAACCAGTTGGGGCACATATCAAGATTCGTTATGTCATGAAGGGCAATGGCACTGTAATGCGCATTCCAACAATATGGTTGTTTTAGACCCTAGAAATGTAGCAAATGAAATGGCAAACGAGCACCATGCATTTCTTGGATATCTTGATTTAGACATGGCATTTACGCAAGATGAATACGTGAATTTAAAACATGGAGGCACAGTAGGAATTCCTGATGGTACTACAGTTGAAAAATTTGATGAATTATTAGATTATGAAAATATTAATTTTCAATCGACATTAACTGGACTTAGCAATAGCAGTGGTTTACGTGCACCTGCTATTTTAAAAAATGAGGAGCAGTGTTGGAAACATGAAAATATCGATGTTTTAAAATTATTGCGTATTGCACTGTATGATACAATGGTTTTATCGTATAAAGAAGCATACGCTGAAGTAAAAGCGTCAATAAAAAAAGAAGTTGAAGAACAACGTTCAAAGGAAATAAATAATTATTCGTATGCAAAATACGATCATGAATTGCATGATATAGCTAATGATATTATTGAATTGGCTTTAATTTACCAGTCGCGTTATGTAGCATGAGAGTCAAATTAATGCGTAAATTAAAAAATATACGCGATACATATTTTAATACGATCAATATATCATACTCGTACGATTCGTATATACGGTTCGTATTATATTACTTCGTATATGATTATCATACACGTCGAAAATTAAATACAAATAATCCTACCTTCGACCTTCGGTTTAATACTGACGGCATGAACTTCAGTGGCCCATTTGTTCAAAACTCGCGCTGCTCGTTTTACAGAATGGTGCAACATGGTAGTAGCAGTATTTCTAACTTTGTATTTGTTTCCAAAATGCTCACGATTTAATTTGTTTAGAACTTCAATTTTTTTGAAATAATTGCGGACCATTGTTGGCAATGGGCATATATTTTCTGCTTCTACTAATATTTTGCGGTTTAGAAACATCGTATAACCATCTTTACCTTTCAATAGATATTCTTTTGTGCAAACGGAATATATCTTCTTCATATCTATTGCTTCGCCATTTACCAATACACTACCTTGCACTACACGGCTCCCTTCCTTTTTATTAGGGTTGTATTCAAAAGCAACCCCGCTTACCTGGGAAAATCTACCTTCCAATCTTGGGTATTTTGACACGCTATTTTCGAGAGCTAACATGACGTCTATTCCTTTCAATTCAATTATTGCTAACGGATCTGGCATAGGTAAAAGAGATATAAGATCTTTGATCGTATACGGGCCAGCGGGTACTATACAATCTGCTCGCAAGGTCCCGGAATTGATCATAATTATATCCGCATTTGTTTCCTCTTTTACTATGTCGCAGATCCAATTTCCAACATTTGTTTCTTCTGTGCGTATTTTTGAGAACCGACATTCAAGATCAATATTTACTTCTCCAACAATCTTTTTCATTTTCTTTTCCAATACTTTGAAATAAGAATCAACAATTTTACCAGTTTTTTCATCTGGCTCAACTTTTGCAGTAACATCATACCGTTTAGTTGTTACTTCTATACTGCCATCGTCGTTAAATATTATATTTGCATCAGTTAATTGGCGAAAATCCGTGCCAGATTTTAATATCAATGTACCATACGGCTCAATTTTCTTTATTTCGTAATGATGATCATGGCCCGCCAATATAATATCAATATCTTCAACTTCCTTAGCTAATGTAATATCATTTGGTAAACGCATGTGGGTTAACGCAATAACAAGTTCAGCACCCTGCTTCTTCAATTCTTTTGATAGTCTTTTTCCCTCCACAACAAAATCGCGATAATCCAGATCGTCAGTGTTGACACATGACAACGTGGCCAACCACTCTTCTTCTACCAAACCAATAATACCAATTAATCTACCTTCCCAACAACATAAACGCTTTACCAATCCACCAGCCAAAGGTATCTTTTTGTCTTGCTTGGTATATACGTTTGATAGTAACCAAGGGAAATGGCAACCTTCCATTAATTTTTTAAGCTGCACAAGCCCAAAATCAAAATCATGATTGCCCAATACTGCTGTATGTACTTTGCATTCATTTAATACAGGTACCATTTGTTCCCCCCTCGTTGCTGTCGACATTGTTGATGGGTTAAAACCATCCCCACTGAAAAATACCAACGGTGGCAAACCAGTACTGCGTAACTTATTTAACAATCCAACAAACCTTGCAGCTCCACCAACGGGCTCTCTATTACCTTCTTCAATGTTATAAACATCATTGAAATGTATTAAACGTATTATTTTTGCAACGTTTCCTTCTTTTCTAGCATTTTCGGCAGTTTTAATAGCTAGTGCAGATTCTTCATCTGAACCGGCAGCTGGTGAATATGATTCATTTAAACCAATATTATTACGTTTCCGATACTTCCGATACATAAAATAGATCTGCGTCAAACTAGTAGCTGCTAAAAAAATATAATTATTATCCATTATATAGATGCAAACATACACCAAAAATTACTTGCCTTTTATAAAACTTGTTGCATTAATTATGGTGGAGAGACAACAGAAAAAGGATGAGGAAGATAAGCAGTAAATAAATTCTCCCGCATACCTTGTGCATGTGATGCGTTTATATATTTACTAAGCTTTACTTTATGTGTGTAAACTGGTAGACATGTACATGCAGTATTAATTTCATTATTAAAATTAATAAAATTATATATATTCAATATATATGTACACGTATATTATAATTTCATAATTTTTTCTCCTTAATAAAATAAGCCCTTTTATTTTTTACATGTAACAAGGTAAAGGTGCACACCTGCCAGCCTGCACAACAAAAATTTGCTAAAAAAAATTTGCTAAAATTCACTCTCGTTTTAGTTTGATTTTTTACAAAAAATGCTCTGTAAACTTGCAAGACTAAGATCCTATGTAAAATAGTTGAAAAAGTGTCAAACCACGAAAAAGGTGCTTGCATACCTATTTTATTTATTACCTGGTAATCTCTAGAATTAAGAAGTATTTATCTAAATGTTAATGTGGTGGATATGCAGCAAAAAAGAAAGCAAAATGACAAAAAATTACAGAAATATAGCATAGTTAGTAAATAAAATGCCATATTTTATTGTTCCATTTCTTATATTTGTGTTCTTCATTAGTAATGTATGTAAAGTAAATGTTTATAGTAAAACCATTGATCCAAGCCCTTTAAAATTTGAGCAAGCACGAAGATTAGCAATAAATCGTTTAGAATATTGTACAAGTAATAGGGAATGTCGTCAGAAAAATTTCAATGATATATTGAGTGGGTGGTGGAATTTAGGAACGTTTTCGCAAAACTATAAAACCAGTATTAAAATAATGTATTCTAGTGCTATAAAAAATGGAATACTGTCTCGTTTGAAAGATAGTAACCTTTGTGCACTACAAGGACAACCAAATTGTTTAATTCACTATGTATATAATATGTTTAATGCAAAGCGTTATAATGTTCAATATAGCGATAAACTGTCTTTAAATTTATTCGGTCTTAAAGATCAAATTATCTTACAACTGAATCGCATGGCGCCGTGGAATTCTCAAAGCAATAGAATACACCAGATATTGAAACCAGATGCGCATACACTTGATTTTTTATTAGTATTTACTTGGGCTTCCTTTCGAGTAGGTTTGAACTTAGGTGATGGCTGGAACGTAAAGGATATGTTGAATTGGCTTTCTGTTTTACAACCGTATCCTATTCCACATACATCCTTGGAATACCATGAGTATGAAATTACACGAAGTTTAACCTTTGCAATTTTACATGCAATTTATGTGACTGGTGAGTTTGGGTTGGCATCTGTTTCTGTAATGGATACTTTTTCTGCTGAATATGAATATTTAAAAAGTGCATTTATTGCTGCAAATTTTTTTCATGATTTTGAAATCATGGGAGAAATTATCGATGTTTTCGATGTTGCAGGAGTGAAGCGGAATTATAAAAATGTTGAAAAATTGATAAATTTTCAAAACATAAAAAACGTTAATATTGGGGGTAAAAAACAAGGTTTAGGTACGTGGGGTACAACGTTTCAAGATATCAACAATATCCATCAACATTATGTATGCACCCTGGCTTTATTTGAACGTAAAGAGGAACGATTTAAAAAAAATCGTTTTGACAAACTCTGGTCAAATAAAAAATATTGGGATCTGGTGAAACATGTGTATTTTCCTCATCTTTTTATTGATGAAGGATCAGATAAAACAAATATCAGTCGTCCTAATGGAAATCGGCGTGTTGAATTAGATATAATCACTACTTCTAATAAACCCATGTCACATCCATATGCAAATTTTCCATACAAACTGCTGCTACCAGCCTTAACTGCTTTGTTGTCATCTGTAATTGTTGTAATAATTTGCATTAGATTTTATTGGAAAAAAACTGTGCAGCCTTTATTATTGCGAAAAGATGTGTGAAAAAATATGATGTGTATATATCAAATATGTATAATCATCAATGCATTACGAAGTTTGTAAAAATGAAACATTCGCACGATGTATGAATTGGTATGATATCGTATATCACATGTATTTGGATACGAGTATATATATAATTTATAATACATATATATATATATATATATATATGTCATATATACATTATACATGTATTTGATTAATACGTATTATATACGGCGTTCATGGTGGACAACTTAATTTTCTATGAACGCCAAACGGTAGATTCGAGATATTAATAAACATTCCCCACCGGTTGGGGTATTGTTTTTAAAAACAAATACATCATAGTAGTAAAATACAGAAAGAAATTCGTAGAAAGTAAAAAACGAAAAATTGTTTATATACACAGAAAGTGAAATGACACCAAATAGTGAAGTTGTACACATGTTTTTATAAAGTGTAATAAAGTGTAATCCATCACACAATAAAAATCAAAATTTCAGACACGTTTTCACTCCAGAATGCGAAAATTTTGTTGATATGACATATAAACCGAAATCTATGTTTCATAAGTATAATACAGGTACGGAGTAGTTTAAAATACTAAATATTTATTTACCTAAAATAGCTACAAGGCTCAAGGCTCTAATATAAAAAAGTTTTATTACGACCTCGTGTAGTTATTTATCACCCGAAAAAGGTCACTCCTCTCAAATTTTATATGATATTACAGGATATATCACCGTATTTCATTTCTTAATACGAGTATGCATGTATAAATATGTATGTATCAGATTGTACATCATATACGAGTAGTATTTTATATTATGTGCGTATATATATATATATATATATATATATATATACGCACATAATATAAAATACTACTCGTATATGATGTACAATCTGATACATACATATTTATACATGCATACTCGTATTAAGAAATGAAATACGGTGATATATCCTGTAATATCATATAAAATTTGAGAGGAGTGACCTTTTTCGGGTGATAAATAACTACACGAGGTCGTAATAAAACTTTTTTATATTAGAGCCTTGAGCCTTGTAGCTATTTTAGGTAAATAAATATTTAGTATTTTAAACTACTCCGTACCTGTATTATACTTATGAAACATAGATTTCGGTTTATATGTCATATCAACAAAATTTTCGCATTCTGGAGTGAAAACGTGTCTGAAATTTTGATTTTTATTGTGTGATGGATTACACTTTATTACACTTTATAAAAACATGTGTACAACTTCACTATTTGGTGTCATTTCACTTTCTGTGTATATAAACAATTTTTCGTTTTTTACTTTCTACGAATTTCTTTCTGTATTTTACTACTATGATGTATTTGTTTTTAAAAACAATACCCCAACCGGTGGGGAATGTTTATTAATATCTCGAATCTACCGTTTGGCGTTCATAGAAAATTAAGTTGTCCACCATGAACGCCGTATATAATACGTATTAATCAAATACATGTATAATGTATATATGACATATATATATATATATATATATATGTATTATAAATTATATATATACTCGTATCCAAATACATGTGATATACGATATCATACCAATTCATACATCGTGCGAATGTTTCATTTTTACAAACTTCGTAATGCATTGATGATTATACATATTTGATATATACACATCATATTTTTTCACACATCTTTTCGCAATAATAAAGGCTGCACAGTTTTTTTCCAATAAAATCTAATGCAAATTATTACAACAATTACAGATGACAACAAAGCAGTTAAGGCTGGTAGCAGCAGTTTGTATGGAAAATTTGCATATGGATGTGACATGGGTTTATTAGAAGTAGTGATTATATCTAATTCAACACGCCGATTTCCATTAGGACGACTGATATTTGTTTTATCTGATCCTTCATCAATAAAAAGATGAGGAAAATACACATGTTTCACCAGATCCCAATATTTTTTATTTGACCAGAGTTTGTCAAAACGATTTTTTTTAAATCGTTCCTCTTTACGTTCAAATAAAGCCAGGGTGCATACATAATGTTGATGGATATTGTTGATATCTTGAAACGTTGTACCCCACGTACCTAAACCTTGTTTTTTACCCCCAATATTAACGTTTTTTATGTTTTGAAAATTTATCAATTTTTCAACATTTTTATAATTCCGCTTCACTCCTGCAACATCGAAAACATCGATAATTTCTCCCATGATTTCAAAATCATGAAAAAAATTTGCAGCAATAAATGCACTTTTTAAATATTCATATTCAGCAGAAAAAGTATCCATTACAGAAACAGATGCCAACCCAAACTCACCAGTCACATAAATTGCATGTAAAATTGCAAAGGTTAAACTTCGTGTAATTTCATACTCATGGTATTCCAAGGATGTATGTGGAATAGGATACGGTTGTAAAACAGAAAGCCAATTCAACATATCCTTTACGTTCCAGCCATCACCTAAGTTCAAACCTACTCGAAAGGAAGCCCAAGTAAATACTAATAAAAAATCAAGTGTATGCGCATCTGGTTTCAATATCTGGTGTATTCTATTGCTTTGAGAATTCCACGGCGCCATGCGATTCAGTTGTAAGATAATTTGATCTTTAAGACCGAATAAATTTAAAGACAGTTTATCGCTATATTGAACATTATAACGCTTTGCATTAAACATATTATATACATAGTGAATTAAACAATTTGGTTGTCCTTGTAGTGCACAAAGGTTACTATCTTTCAAACGAGACAGTATTCCATTTTTTATAGCACTAGAATACATTATTTTAATACTGGTTTTATAGTTTTGCGAAAACGTTCCTAAATTCCACCACCCACTCAATATATCATTGAAATTTTTCTGACGACATTCCCTATTACTTGTACAATATTCTAAACGATTTATTGCTAATCTTCGTGCTTGCTCAAATTTTAAAGGGCTTGGATCAATGGTTTTACTATAAACATTTACTTTACATACATTACTAATGAAGAACACAAATATAAGAAATGGAACAATAAAATATGGCATTTTATTTACTAACTATGCTATATTTCTGTAATTTTTTGTCATTTTGCTTTCTTTTTTGCTGCATATCCACCACATTAACATTTAGATAAATACTTCTTAATTCTAGAGATTACCAGGTAATAAATAAAATAGGTATGCAAGCACCTTTTTCGTGGTTTGACACTTTTTCAACTATTTTACATAGGATCTTAGTCTTGCAAGTTTACAGAGCATTTTTTGTAAAAAATCAAACTAAAACGAGAGTGAATTTTAGCAAATTTTTTTTAGCAAATTTTTGTTGTGCAGGCTGGCAGGTGTGCACCTTTACCTTGTTACATGTAAAAAATAAAAGGGCTTATTTTATTAAGGAGAAAAAATTATGAAATTATAATATACGTGTACATATATATTGAATATATATAATTTTATTAATTTTAATAATGAAATTAATACTGCATGTACATGTCTACCAGTTTACACACATAAAGTAAAGCTTAGTAAATATATAAACGCATCACATGCACAAGGTATGCGGGAGAATTTATTTACTGCTTATCTTCCTCATCCTTTTTCTGTTGTCTCTCCACCATAATTAATGCAACAAGTTTTATAAAAGGCAAGTAATTTTTGGTGTATGTTTGCATCTATATAATGGATAATAATTATATTTTTTTAGCAGCTACTAGTTTGACGCAGATCTATTTTATGTATCGGAAGTATCGGAAACGTAATAATATTGGTTTAAATGAATCATATTCACCAGCTGCCGGTTCAGATGAAGAATCTGCACTAGCTATTAAAACTGCCGAAAATGCTAGAAAAGAAGGAAACGTTGCAAAAATAATACGTTTAATACATTTCAATGATGTTTATAACATTGAAGAAGGTAATAGAGAGCCCGTTGGTGGAGCTGCAAGGTTTGTTGGATTGTTAAATAAGTTACGCAGTACTGGTTTGCCACCGTTGGTATTTTTCAGTGGGGATGGTTTTAACCCATCAACAATGTCGACAGCAACGAGGGGGGAACAAATGGTACCTGTATTAAATGAATGCAAAGTACATACAGCAGTATTGGGCAATCATGATTTTGATTTTGGGCTTGTGCAGCTTAAAAAATTAATGGAAGGTTGCCATTTCCCTTGGTTACTATCAAACGTATATACCAAGCAAGACAAAAAGATACCTTTGGCTGGTGGATTGGTAAAGCGTTTATGTTGTTGGGAAGGTAGATTAATTGGTATTATTGGTTTGGTAGAAGAAGAGTGGTTGGCCACGTTGTCATGTGTCAACACTGACGATCTGGATTATCGCGATTTTGTTGTGGAGGGAAAAAGACTATCAAAAGAATTGAAGAAGCAGGGTGCTGAACTTGTTATTGCGTTAACCCACATGCGTTTACCAAATGATATTACATTAGCTAAGGAAGTTGAAGATATTGATATTATATTGGCGGGCCATGATCATCATTACGAAATAAAGAAAATTGAGCCGTATGGTACATTGATATTAAAATCTGGCACGGATTTTCGCCAATTAACTGATGCAAATATAATATTTAACGACGATGGCAGTATAGAAGTAACAACTAAACGGTATGATGTTACTGCAAAAGTTGAGCCAGATGAAAAAACTGGTAAAATTGTTGATTCTTATTTCAAAGTATTGGAAAAGAAAATGAAAAAGATTGTTGGAGAAGTAAATATTGATCTTGAATGTCGGTTCTCAAAAATACGCACAGAAGAAACAAATGTTGGAAATTGGATCTGCGACATAGTAAAAGAGGAAACAAATGCGGATATAATTATGATCAATTCCGGGACCTTGCGAGCAGATTGTATAGTACCCGCTGGCCCGTATACGATCAAAGATCTTATATCTCTTTTACCTATGCCAGATCCGTTAGCAATAATTGAATTGAAAGGAATAGACGTCATGTTAGCTCTCGAAAATAGCGTGTCAAAATACCCAAGATTGGAAGGTAGATTTTCCCAGGTAAGCGGGGTTGCTTTTGAATACAACCCTAATAAAAAGGAAGGGAGCCGTGTAGTGCAAGGTAGTGTATTGGTAAATGGCGAAGCAATAGATATGAAGAAGATATATTCCGTTTGCACAAAAGAATATCTATTGAAAGGTAAAGATGGTTATACGATGTTTCTAAACCGCAAAATATTAGTAGAAGCAGAAAATATATGCCCATTGCCAACAATGGTCCGCAATTATTTCAAAAAAATTGAAGTTCTAAACAAATTAAATCGTGAGCATTTTGGAAACAAATACAAAGTTAGAAATACTGCTACTACCATGTTGCACCATTCTGTAAAACGAGCAGCGCGAGTTTTGAACAAATGGGCCACTGAAGTTCATGCCGTCAGTATTAAACCGAAGGTCGAAGGTAGGATTATTTGTATTTAATTTTCGACGTGTATGATAATCATATACGAAGTAATATAATACGAACCGTATATACGAATCGTACGAGTATGATATATTGATCGTATTAAAATATGTATCGCGTATATTTTTTAATTTACGCATTAATTTGACTCTCATGCTACATAACGCGACTGGTAAATTAAAGCCAATTCAATAATATCATTAGCTATATCATGCAATTCATGATCGTATTTTGCATACGAATAATTATTTATTTCCTTTGAACGTTGTTCTTCAACTTCTTTTTTTATTGACGCTTTTACTTCAGCGTATGCTTCTTTATACGATAAAACCATTGTATCATACAGTGCAATACGCAATAATTTTAAAACATCGATATTTTCATGTTTCCAACACTGCTCCTCATTTTTTAAAATAGCAGGTGCACGTAAACCACTGCTATTGCTAAGTCCAGTTAATGTCGATTGAAAATTAATATTTTCATAATCTAATAATTCATCAAATTTTTCAACTGTAGTACCATCAGGAATTCCTACTGTGCCTCCATGTTTTAAATTCACGTATTCATCTTGCGTAAATGCCATGTCTAAATCAAGATATCCAAGAAATGCATGGTGCTCGTTTGCCATTTCATTTGCTACATTTCTAGGGTCTAAAACAACCATATTGTTGGAATGCGCATTACAGTGCCATTGCCCTTCATGACATAACGAATCTTGATATGTGCCCCAACTGGTTTTACATCGATTATGTAACACACTCATAAATCTGCCACAATCATAACCCAATCTACTAAATAAGTAGGGTAACACGCTGCGACTGTTACTTTTTAATTTCATTTCTTTTAACTTATTATCAAGTCGAGATGAAATCTCTGCCCACTTTTTGTTCCAACGACTATCCATTGGAATTTCCTCTTCTTCATCACTAGAGTGTAGCAACGTACTCCATTGAGTATCAGGTATATCCAATGGTGACTTCTCATGAAAATCAAAATGTATTGCATTAGCAATTGAATTTCTATCTCGTGGTACCGACCAAACATAGCCAAAATTTTTTGCTTTACAAATATCCGCATCTGATCCTATAAATTTATAGGATGTAAGTAACATGGCGTCGCCGATAAAATTAGCTGTACTTTCTGGATAATTACTACAATCATCAACCTTGGGCCGAGATTTTGGAAACAGTGCTAGCACGTTTTCTCTTGATATTGCATTTGCATCAACAATTTTATTTAAAAGCAAAAATATCCCACTTAATAAGTGGCTATGTAATCTACGATCGCCTAATGTTTGTTCTACGATACAAGCTGTTTGAAAGATATCGCCTTTTCCGCGGCCAAATGGTAATTGATCTATTCCTTCATATTTCCAATATCCGTGAGGAATATTAGCTGGGATTACACCCAATGTGGTCATCGGGGGTAATAATTTTGACCCAACATAGTTTTCACAAATTGCAGTGTGTACAAAAGCTGATCCACGAATTTCTGAATATTCCTCCTGGGTGTATTTCTTACTTTTTTCATCATACACCAATTTGCTACTATTTTGAATCACAAAACCTTGATCGTAATTTCCACAACCTTTTAGTCTATACCATACTTTTCTCTCATCATGCCTTGTGCTATTTATTATTTGCTTTACTTTTACTATTGCCGAACGCACACCACTGGCATATGCTTTTTCAAATGCTTGCGTAACTGATGCAGATGCATGCCGATGATTAACTTTTATCAATGGCTGAGAAAAATTTCTAATTGAATTAATGAATAAAGTTCCATTTTTTTGTATATTAGCTCTAGTGGTATCATTTGACTTATAAACTTGACTATTTTTGTGCTCTTCTTCTATATTAGTTTTCGTCACGTTATTCTTACATTTATGGACATTTTTTTCACATTTCTGAATTTTAATAACATCTAATCGTGGCATACACGGTATCACAACAACTGAAGTTAACGGGTTTTTGAAACTGTTACTGTTGTTAGCTACATTACTCGTTTTGATCGGCTTATACCTTTTCATAGTATTTGGCGCGTATTTAATACCTCCTTCACGTATGGATAGACCACTATCCAATTTATAAAATTTTAAATCAAACATTTCAAACTTCCCTTTCGCAAACTTAAAAAATACAGGTAGCGTACCATAATAAATTTCATCTAAACCAAAATTTCCGATATTTAAGTTGATTTGTTTCTTCTTTTCACGCTGTCTTATTATTTGACAAGCAATTCCTGTCGCGGAAAGCAAAATATAAACTAAGCTCGCAGTAGTGGGGGTATTATTACAATTGTTCATTTGTTTGGGTATGCGGGTTTCAAAGTTTTGATGGAGTCAATGCATATGTAAGCACAATCAAGTATCGTAAGAATATATTCACAAGCAATGTGTATTATGCAATATACGAAAGGTAAAAATGTTTCTTTCT
>LT649777.1:0-13963 GCA_900128395.1 Stramenopiles sp. TOSAG23-2
TTGGATAAATAAAAAAAAAACAATATTTTGGCACAAATTCGGCCGGCTGCTATGTGCTTGGTAATAATAAATTCAAAAAAATATAGTATACAATCATCATCTCCCAGATCTCATCATAAAATTTCAGTAATTTATGAGGCTGTCCGAATGCTAGACGACTATACTGAGTATTATAGCCGAGGATCGTTATTATAATTGAAGAAGAAAGGTTCTAGTTATATCGGCAAAAACTCACGCAAGTATAAAATTATAGTAGTCAAAAAAATATCCCGTCCCATGCTCCATGCTATTTCAATGCTACTAGCTCCCTGAAAAACGTTGGCCCAGCAAAAAAGAGGTCAAAAAAGGAAAAAATTTTGTTTCAAACTACAAATACTTTAATACCAATGTAACATAATCTAAATATATTTAGTATAATACATCATATACATGTAGATGATATACAAATACAATTCATGATCTTTCATTGGCATCTACATATCTTTTATTTTCCAACTCTGTAAACATTTTCTTTTCCTTTTTCTTTTTTTTTTAAATTTCCGTTTAAGTACATACATTTAGTCGATAATATAATAGAACACGCACCACTCTCAATATTATGTACAGGGTGATGTGCACAAATTTGTATGTGTTAATTCGTTATTACATGATAATACATTTAGGTTTCGTTCTTTTCGTCGTTTCTTTTTTTTCTTCAAATTTTCGTTGATCTTTAATACCAGCTCCCCTTATATTCACAGTCTTTCCACCTTCATTTTCTATGATCAATTTACTCACATTATAAAATGATTCATCTACATTTGAACCGGTCTTTGCTGATGTTTCAAAGTATTGTATATTATATCTCTTCGCAACCGCATCAGCCTCTTCAACAGTTACTTGTCGCTTTTTTGCTAAATCGCTTTTATTTCCAACTAAAATTATTTGTACATTTGTATTTGCATGTTGACTAATATTCTTCATCCAATATTCAATATTAGTAAACGTGCTTTTTTCGGTTATGTCAAATACCAATACAATACCATGCGATCCTTTGTAATATGCCCTAGTAATAACATGAAAACGTTCTTGCCCTGCCGTGTCCCAAATTTGACATTTGACACGTTTATTATCAATATTTGTATAATGAACTTTATAATCTATTCCTACGGTACTGATAAAATTATGCTTGTAATTGTTATCTCTATATCGCTTTAACAAACAAGTCTTACCAACGCCACTATCGCCTAATAATAAAATCTTGACATATACATCAAACTCTTCCTTCGATTCTTCTTTTTTGCCATTTGGCTTATCCGTGCTTGTGACTGGTTGTTTGTTCAGTTGTGATTCTAGTTTTTCTAACGCAATTTCCTCTTTTGGTTTTTTGTTCATTTTTGCTTTTGGCGGGCCAATTACTGGGTTTGGGTTATTTAAAATTCGTAACGATGCAGTAGATACTTGTCCTTTCTTCTTCTTTTGCTTCCCCTTGTCTATATCCCCAGATGCATCATCTTCATGAAATGACTGTGATCGAGATCTTCCTCTAACAGGAGTTTCGTCTAAATCTTCATCTTCACTACTTGTATATTTTCTTCCATTTGATGGCCCGTCTGTAGAAACAAAAATTTGTTCATTTTCGTGAAAAGCTCTGGACCTTGTTCTGCCTCTACCAGAATCTTGTTGTACAAATTCAGACATAACTATATATACGATTGTTTTTATTGACACTAATAAATTACTTGTGACTCCTATTATTGCTAAAAAATACTGTTAAACTATGATTACACTTATACTATGTATGTATGTATATATATAAAGCGTTTGCTTTTCTCTTTCTATATATATATTTAGGTATATAGTAATATATATATATATATATATATATGTATTATCTATACTATATAAATGATGTATAGAAAACAAATGGGGTAGATATTTTATCTTGAAGCAATGATCCACTACAGCAATATATATCTATATCTATATCAATATATGTATACGATACAAAACGATACTGCTGTTGTTTGATTATATATGTGTAATGTTATTGTTTTTCAAATTCATTGAGTTGAAAACGGTGGTAGTCGTCTATATATAAATGTATTTCTAGTTTTACTTCATATATAAAACTATACATCAATATATTCTGTATTATGAACAGGTATAAACAATAATAATATGAATATATTATCTGCAAAATTATGTATTGTACCAAGTATGATATTAAATATTATAATTGCAATTTTGGTGCCCTGCTATGTCCAGCCTGGTTTTGTCCAGCTGTCGTCTATTATTCTTTATTATACTACCAGGTACTGTACCGTTGCTACCAGAAAAGTTTCACGGACAATGATGTACCGATGTACCCGCTTACCAGCTTACCAGCTTACCAGGCTTACAAATATTCCGAATCATGTTTGCCAGAGCAAGCCGATCCAAACGAGTCAGATGAGGATAACGAAGAAATGGTAGAGAAAGAAGAAGAATTGATTTCTGAGTATCATAATCAACATACCAGGTAATTGCAGGGGTGCAATTATTATATATATTTGAAATACAATTGGCACATTGGTGCATTGCTCTCGTAACTAGATATTATTTACAAAAGTACATATATACATATTATACATAAATCATGGTTGGTTATCAAAAAAACAAATTGATTATTAATTTATTGCGCTTATCAGCATTAATTTGGTGCCCTGCTGCTGTCTATTCATATTACCCTCTTTCCAATTTATTCAATTTTCATGCAGTATCCCTGTCTATTTTAATTTTTGTATTGGTATGTAGCTACATTGAAGCTTCAGCGGCAAGGTACAGTGGAGGCAATGAAAAACAGGAGCATCAACGTTATCATAAATATGGCATGATAATTTCTGTCTTTATATCAATTGTTGGTGTTATATTTATGTTGAAAAGAAGATTTGATCAAAATAAAGGAATTTTGTTTATTGATAGGTCACCAACTACACATAGTTCCTTTGGATTATTATGGATTTGTTTAATGTTTATTTCTTCAAGCAGCGGATGGATTACACATTCTGATGAGAAAGAATTAAGTGGTATAGGATTAAGTATTTTGAAATTTCTTGGTATGAATAATAATATCAAAAAAGGAAAACTTGTTATGAAACGTTATCATCGAAATTTCAGTTTTATTTCTTTAACAACCGTATTTGTTGCCAGTGCATTGGGTTTGTACAAAAGCAAAAGGGTCATTTTATCGTATTCATTAGGATTTATATATTTTTTAATGTGCTTGATTTTTTAGAACCATTCTATCCTTTTGATAGAATCTTTATATCGAGGTTTCAAACTGGTGTATCGCCGGTGGGTCATATAAATATATATAAAAATTTTCTCTTTTACTCTATATTTTTATAATAATTTAATTTACGCATAATTTATTTTTAATTTACTCATGATAATTCCTACTCTTCAAAAGAATAAAATAACTGAAATAATCTATCTCACACAAGTGTGTTGATATTCTCATAATATTTATATATATATATATATATAAATGTCATATGATATGCATAAAATCTCAAATACGAAAACGATATTTTTTTATCACACATGTGTATGATACAAACACTACGAAGTACTTTTTATTTATTTTTTATATAATATATTTGTATGATACATTATAATATTTTAATTTACGCATAATTTATTTTTTTTATAAATATTATAAAATGACACTCATTTTGGGGACGCTGTAAATTTAAAACCATAATATTCGCCAATCATTTTTCCAATAGCTTTCCACTTATAGGTAATTGTATTTGACTGAATTACAACAGGATTTTTTGGCCAATTATCACTTTCTTGGCAATATTTTATTTCATCGCCTCCATTACCAGGTGTAATAATCAATGAATCATAATATTTCCTGGAACTACATTGAGTATCAAATTCCAATATCATTGCTTCGCAATCTGGAAAGGTGATTTCACCCTCCAGTTTACAACCTCGTTGGGGATGGCGAGTTTGGACTGTTTTTATTTTTTCATCTGGTAATTCATTTAATCCATTTACTGTAAATTTCCATCCATAATAATCTTTATCTAATGAATCTGTTTTGTCAAATTTATAAACAAAACTGTTTCCTTTAACAATGACAGGTTCCCATGGGAAATTTATTCCTGTATATTTATAATCATTACCTTCGCTATCTTTTATAATGAAGTTTGTATAGTACTCTTTTAAAGAGCAAGCGTCATCAAAAAGAATCGAAACACCTTGTATATCCTCTGATTCAAATTTTACAGTTATCTCTGGCGCTGGGAAAGGATCTTTTTCTGTTGATGGATGCATAGGATGAGGTGATTGAAAGACTTGACCATCGACAGCAACAATAGTTGTGTCTTCATAATATATATTGGCTTCTTCTTCTCCCTGTTCTGCTTCTTTTACCTCCTCATTGCCACCGCCACCATCACCACCTAAATTCAATCCTCCTAAATCAAGATTAATTCCTTCAAGTGAAGCCGCAGCTTCGCTTGCCTTTTTCAATTCTGCACCAGTAGCACCCTTTTTTCTACTTCTTGCAGCGACATTTGCCTTTCTTTGTCTCACTTCTAATTCAGCTCGTTTTTTTGCCAATTCTGACATTTTATCATCTCTCTCTGCTTTACTTTCATTCATCTTTTTAATAGTTTCATCCCTTTGCTTCTGCCTCTCTGCTCGTTTTTTACGCCATTTAGCCATGAAATCAAGCTCTTCACCTTCTTCCTCCTCTTCTCCCTCCTCCTCTTCAACTTTTACTTCAACATCTTCCACTCCATTCTTCTTCTTATCATTTGCATGTTTTTCAGCCAGTTTCAACTCCCTTTCTTTTCGTCTCTTTTTTGCTTCTTCCCTTTTCTTTTTTTTCCGTTCCTCTTCTGCAGCAATATCAATATCTGATTTATCATTACGGTTTTGTACCATTTCTTCCAATGCTGCAGCACGACTACTGGAAGTAGTACTCGTGTCAAATAATTTTGCAAATTCGTTATATTCAATGGCATTGTCACCATCAACATCCATCATAGTTGCAATGTTGTCCAAATCAGTTTGATTCATGGAAACTCCAGTAGAAAGGAACACTGATTTCAACTCATCATGGGACAAGAAACCATTACCATCTGAATCGAATTCAGAGCAAATATCAACAATATTCTTGTCAACCAAATATTCACGAATTTGGTCCACTAACGATAGTAAATGATTAAAAGACTCATCATCGGAAAATGAAAAAACTTGCCTAATAGGCATACCAGTCCATGAATTTCTAGACCTTCTTCGTGCTCTGAGGGAAGCTTCAAAGAAATCTCTTCTTTCACCTTTGGCATTGGAGCGAAATGCAAAAAGTAACGATTTTGCTTCATCCTCTTCATAAAACATTTCATTGTTCCAAAATTTTAAACATTGTATATTTACCTTCAAACTTGTTGAAATTGATGGTTGCTGGTTTTCATTTTTACGTTCTTGATATTCCTCACTTGTTTCACCTTTTAAAATTGAATTGTTACCACCTTCATGTGTGATAGTTTTCATGGAAAAATTAGTTTCTTCTGGAATTCTATTGTTTGTATCACTATTAGTATTATTACAACTATTACTACTATCCTGTTTCTCGTATCCTTGAGTTGCTTCAAATACAATGCCTTGCGGCAGTAACAACAAAGCTAATTCACCGGCAATATTAGTAGTGCCACTTTTTCTTACCCTTTGAATGAAACGTCTCATAGATTCCGCTTCGGATAGTGTCAAGACTACTGTCCTCCGCTCGTTGTTGTCTTTATTTACAACCCAATCGAGAACGATATTTACATTTTTTAACTTTAATGGTTTTGTAAAGTCACGGCCAATAGGAGCAAAGTTTGTGGATTGCAACATGGATTGTGGGAATTCCAAACTTTCAATTCGTGGAAAAAATAATTTCGAAAAATTGAAATCTTTTGGACGAGGAGTGAAAATACTTAATGGATAGAATGGAAATGCATCCTCCCATTTTGTACCTTCGGATGATAATTCAATAGATTTGTCATAACTTAATGGCTCTTTTTCTAAAATTTTTGTACTCCATTGATATGGACGGGAATTATCACGTGCAAACATGGATTCAACTTGCTGTTGTTGTTGCTTCTGTTTTTGTTGTTCCTGTTCTCGTTCTTTTTCTCTCGTCATTTCACTATTAAGTCCTTTTTTTTCATTTCCTGTACTCTCAGCTTGTCCACCGGTTTTCAAGACGTCGTCTACTTGCTTCATTACTATGTTGACAATATCTTTTTGCTCAGGTTGATCACAAAGCATTGCATTGCTTTGTACCATTTTATCCAACATTTCACTATATGGTTCGGATATTGGTATTGATGTTGGAACATCAAAATCAACTAAATCTTTCAACGCGTTGATGGAACTTTGCAGCGTTTTTGCCCCATCTGTTGTGCCTAAAAAGCGTTGTATCCCTTTTGGTATAGAATCGTTGTCGATAACACCAGACGATGCCATAAGGTTGTTCAAGGCTACCTTTCGCCAGATAGTCGACATATTCTGTTGACACAATTGCAAAAATTGAAGTTTCTCCATTTTCATACCATTTAATTGTAACCATGCTGCGACATCGTCTTCAACATTACCAGTCAGTCTGGGTAACGTTTTTTTTATCAAACGTTTAATTTCAGGCACAATATACAAATGTACTGTCTGCCCTTTTCCAATTCCTCTCATGCGATAAGCACCTTGTGCATAATCACGGAATATCATATCTTTACCAATTGTTAAGCAAGCACATGCATTTATTTGCTGTTTAATATCCATACCTGTTGTATGAACTTGATCATAAAATGTAAAGCGACTTCCTTTTGATAAACCGCATTCAGATAATGGAATGCATTTTTCAGCGCCTCGGATATAGATCATTTTTCTATCAAGATGATCTAAAAAGACACAACCTTGTAAATGATTTAATCCTGTATCAACAAGATATCGTGCTACTTCTTCGTTACTAAAGCCAGTCACCAAAGCTCCTGTGTCAATCAATGCATGAAATGGAGGAGAAGTTGACTGCGCAATTTGATCAAGCACGCCTTTAACAGTCCATTCCTTAGCATTAGGAAGCATCAAATCTAAGCTAATTTGCGCTTCTTTAGTAACTGCATCATCAGTTAGACTACGTATGATTTTTCCTTCACTTCCTTTTTCAAAATTACAAGGGACAATATCAACAGGCAGTAAGTTTGATGGAGTCCCTGAAAAACCAAGACGTCTTCCAAATAGCATATCACTGCCCAATTCTTGCCCAGACGCAGTTATTTTCACGCGTTGCTGTTGCATAGTTTTTGGAAAAACAATTTGCCTTAGGTAATAATGTATCACGTCTGGTTCCATAGAAAGTAGTTTATGCAATTTTTTTAATTGCTTCGCATCTGCTAATTGAAACAGCTCTAAATCCATTATTTCACGCCTCTTATTGTTTTTACTGCATGTAGTATTGACCCAATTTTCAAACCTTACATACGCTGGCCTTTGCTTTTTTGGACCAGATTCTTGATGTAAATTTTCTTTCAACATACGTATAATGGTTTTCAAATCCGATTCTCTCAAGCCTTCATATCGATATGCCAAAATTGTTGCCCCAATAAGCACATCCGGCTGAGCAAATTCAGCAGCTGATGACGGCACATCTTTACCAACAAATGGTATACCTAACAATTTCCTTGACGCTGGTTGGTCCGCTTTTAAAACTGCTGCGTCTTGAGGTTGAAGCAGACCAAATGATACACGATCAACTTTAGATAAAATATGCGGTACAAAAGAACTGCTCCAATCGTGTGCAAGATTTAAGCATTGAAGAGCCAATTTTCCAAGATCTCCTTGTGTTTCTAAGACTTGCACAGCATCTTTTGATGAGGAGTTATTTCCTTTTCCAACATATTTCAATAGTTCTTCATGGCTAGGTATTTCCTTTAAACCTTCAAAAATATGGTGAGCCTTCATCCATGATAATGCACGTTTGCCAATAATGTCTCTCACCGATCCTTCATAAAATTCATGATCAAGCAACACAAGATGTGGCGTTTGCTGGAGCGTTTTCTCTTTGATCCCATTTTTAAAAACATTAATTAACTCTTGAATACTACTATCATTAGCAGCATCACTATTTCCCATGGCTACATATGAAGCCTTTAATATGATGTCTAACAAGTATATTGGTAGATCCCATCGTGTTGGATTTGGCGTTAAAGGAAATTTTTCGCCAATTGGGAAATTAAGCTCCGAACGCAGCGGATGTAAGAGCATATCAACCTCATCAAGAAGAAGTACACCACGCTCTCTCTCTGACCATAAATTCATGATTTGTGCAATCGCATCTGCTGTATCTGCAATATTTTTTAACTCCTTTATTCTTTCCTTCTTTCTTTTAGCTGCAGGATTTTTCTCCTCCTGCTGACGTAGAAATCTATCAAAAGTTGCCTCTTCCTTTCCCCCTTCTTTTCCTGGAAGTGGTAAAAGACTTTCATCATCTACTGATGATATTACATTCAATAACTCAACATATTTGTTAGCAATCGATTTAATAGCACTTGGAGTGGTACAAACAATCCCACCTTCGCGTCGTGCTTGTAGCATTTTCTTATACATTTTCTTATATTTAACAGGCAAGTTTGGCCAAGATCGATCAAATGTCAATGTATACACAGGCTTCACAATTACTTGACAATACTGCTTCCACATAACATTTCTTGACATTGTAAGAAGTGCATTTGGAACAACTTGTGTGACTAAAGATTTGGTGTCGGCCAGCATCAATGCTAACAATGGCCCAATTACAGTAGTTTTCCCTGCACCCATAATCATTTGATGTACCATGCTACTTGAATCCATTCCCCATTCATTTTTACCACCATCAGTAGCTCTAGACATGAAGGTATCACAAAGATATATTTGTGACTTACGAAGAAGAAAGCCAGTCAAAAATTCAAACATTAAAAACCTAGGGTCGTATTGGTTTCCATTTTTTGCATAATGACGTGATGCTAATAAATTGCCAGTTAAGTTATCAATTTCTTTCCTCATTTTTTTAGCATCAATTTTTTTATCAATTGCACTTGCAACACCATCAATCGCAATGATCGCCCTCCTTAGCTGTGATATGCGAATTGCGACAAGAACAATGCTTGCAGTACCAGTCAAAAGATCAGAAATTGAATGCCCATCGTGTTCTACATATGGATTAAAATTTGTTACATCATTATTTCCTTCAGAACTGACAATGCATGCTGCTAAATGGGTAAGCTGAAGCTTCGCGCGTAAGCCCGAATACTGCTTTAATTTATATTCTAAAACATCTCTTGAATTTTCCTCTGGTACACGATTAGCATTTTCCAATAAATATTTGATGCCATCTTTCATTCGCTTGGTATCATCCTCTAACGCACTTTGCAATTTATCTCTAAGCTGAAATAATTTTTCTGTTGCAGCATCACCAAATCCCGGAGCTACTGCACCAACCCCATCTCTTTGCTGTTGTTGCTCATATTCCTCCATAACTTCTGGTGATATACCAACACAAACAAGCGCTTTTCGTGAATTTGTAACTCCAGCAAATGTCACACAATCATCTGCAATGCGCTTCCTCGTTGCCTTTGCAACGTTAGTCTCAGCATCTGGATGCCCCGATAAATCATATGGAGGTTTGTTCGGGCACATTTCATGTGTCGGTATGTCTTGCTCCACTACATATTCATCGAATTCAACAAAGGTACTTAATGGCTGACTCATAAAGGCGCTGACATCATCATTGTTTACAGACGCTGGGCCAAGATCCAATTCATCCAAAGTGCGAATGGTTTGAGCATAATTAGTAGTGCCAACAGGAAGCTCCTGTGAATCCGCTGGTATTTTATATGTACCTTGATGCTTTTGAGCACTACTAGATGTAGATGTCAATGGACCATATTTTTCTTTCACCTTGGAGCGGTCAAAATTTTCCATAACAGCATTGACTATTTTTAAAATATAATCATTGCGAATAGGTGTATCCCCCCATGCTTGGTGCGAGTTATTGAACCAATCACTGGGAAATGGTTCTACAAGATTTTTTAACGAAATATCTTCAGATAACATGAGATATGCTGCAATAAGATTGGTTCCTCCCCTTGTCCCAAAGTCATTCCCACTCTCACTTTTAAAAATGTTTAAACGTAGTAACATCTCACATAATTTTCGAGTTGATTTCGCAGTATCGGCACCATCAATATTCACCGTGACATTGAGTGCCATCATTTGAACAGCACTGGCAAATAATCCACCCGCAACTTTTGCTTCCCACAATGATTCAATAAGCTGTAATGCAGATTCATTTTCATGATCCTTTGCTGCTGACGCTTCAGAAACCGTCACATGCTCTATCCATGCATTTGTAGCTTCCTTATAATTGGTCATTACTTTTTCGCACCCATTACTGTAAGAAAGCATCCCAGATGCAAAACACCATCCCCCATTTTTTTGACCGTAATAATAGACATCATATTCCCCATCCATAGGTTCTGTTGAAGTCCCAATTTTATTAATCAACGAAATACGCGTCTTGTGTTCCGTATTTCCTTTCGATAATTCGTTTTCAACAATGTAGTCATTTAATATTGTTTCCTCTAAATGACTTAAACGACATGCAAGGGATACATGTGACCTTTTCGTAATATAACTACTATATTCATCCGCCAACGGAGAACTATCTCCTTCGTGGTCTTTAATAATCGGCCAGTCGTCTGGGAAGATAGGAGAATGCTTTAATACAAGTCTTAACTTTAAGCGGCAGGCATGGGCATTTGGATGATGGTCATCATCGCAATTTCTGAAATATTTTAGCAACGTGTGTTCTGTCCAACTAAGTCTCATATCAGTACCACAAGAAACAATTGTAGTATACGCATCGATATACTCACGATGTAACAACTTCAAGAACGCCCAGTATAGTGTTGCACCTATTGAATTAAAAGTTACAAACTGGTCACATGGATGAACTTCATATAAAAAATAACGTGCATGGCACGAGTATTGCCATTCCATGTTGAACATATCAGGAACAGTAGACACCGTGAATGGGCAAAATGATATTGCTGGTCGTACCATTGGATAATTAGGAACCAAAATATGGATGGTACTTGATGCATGTGTCAACAATAGGGAGCAAGGAATTCCTTTTAATAATTGTGGATTCACTTCATTTTCTTGCTCTGACATCACATATTTCCCACCACTATCAACAACGTACAAACGCACATTTCCATCATCTAAATAAGCCACGCTGAAAGATACTCTTAAGCGAGGAAGTTCAATTAGATCAGGCATTAAATTATTATCATCAAAAGCATTCTCATAATCTCCTGATGTAGCCCAAGCTAATATATGAGATAGAGATTCGATTTGCGTTAACAATCGAACAATGTCAGTAGATGCTTTTAATTTAGACTCAGCTAAATTTACTAAGCGACGCCCAGAATACGTTAATGTCACTGGATCAGTATCTTTCCTAACAATAGCTGTACTACCTCCAGATCCCCTAACCTCTAAGTCATAATCGTAGTATGAATCTACAAAATCAATATACTCCCCCTTTTCGTTTAGAATTTTTTGAACTCGACGATGACCTTTCCAATTTCCAGTTCTCTTTAATTCCCAAAAATCAAACGATTCTGAGATAGCACATGGTACTGTGCCATTTGTTGTTTCAGGTAGTAAATATGTTCTCGGCCCCAGTCCATCTTCTCCATTATTCTGGTCAGTAATTAAAACATTATTTCCACCAAAACTTGGAGTAAAAAAATTACCAGCACTAAATCTTGTAATTGATGACGGAGGAAAGTGCATTTTTTGTCCATTCTGTGTTGTCTTAACTGGCATCCCTGCCAATGAGACACGGAAGTCTGATGTATAGACAAGCGATGGATATCCTCGTCGACCAAACGCATTGATATTATACACTTCAACGTATTGATATATTTTTGAAACTTTCACCATCATCCACCAATCAAGACGTGGGGGTAGTGCTAAAATGGTTACCACAGCAATATCTGGGGACACTTCTTCAACTGGGAGCAGAAATGTCATATCTTTTGCTAAAAGCTCATCTTTCATATCTCCATTTTGAAACTTCATCCACTTAATTTTTCGAGGATCTTTGTCATCAGTCAATTCAGCATGCATGACAGGATCAAGAACTGAACTTAACCATGGAATATCGCCTGGCGACTCTTTGTCGTATTTATAAATACGCTCTTCAGAGCCACCGTACTTAACTTTATTAAAAGTAAACGGCTTATCAAATTTCATCTGGTTAAGTGGGGTAACAGTAAAGCGAATGCCCCAATACTCATCGTCATTATCGGTGATGCTTGAAAAGTCATAAGTCAGTTTATTTCCAAAAATCTTGACAGGATCTTTTGGATATTCATTACCTGTGTACTTAAATGATTGTACTTCTCCATCATTTTTAACGACTTCAATTTCTAAATTAGCGTAAAATTCTTTTGTTTCGCACTTTGGATCAAAAGTTATAAAAAAACAATCGACATTATTAAACGATACCGTACCTTTAATTTCCGCATCACCCTTGTATGGGTGGTTTTTAGTTTCAATTACTTTCGGTTCTTGCACTTTATATGCGCTTTTTGGACACCCAGGGAGAAACATATGTTCCCCAGCAGCTAAATCCTTCCAAGCCTCAATCAGGAAATTTCCTTTAACCACTTCAACACTATGCAAATTGGTAGAATCTACAAGTTCAGCGGAATGGGGCACAGTATTACCAAATACTTGCTTGAAATCTGGATGCCGACATATCTCCTCAGGGACAGGTTGGAGAGTACTTTGGTTATATTTTACTAAGCATTTTTGCACGTCCGTTGAAAACATATTTCTTTCATCTCGATATGTTACAATTTCCCCATTTTTATTTTCATCCGATCCGATGCTTATATCGGCAGCATTCCACATTTTGTAAGACTCTGAATCACCAGTAGTTGATTGAACGGCCGAAATCAAAATTTGGCGAATATCTCCATCTGCTGCTTCATATGTTAAATAATCAATCATTGCAATACGCTTATTTTGAATTAACCAATAAATTTCTTGTTCAGCTACACCCAAGGAACTCGCTGTATTCTCTTCGGCATCTTTCTCTTCATTTTGATTTTCACTATCATTACTGTTCGAACTGCCACCATTTGCAACATGCCATGTCCTTACGAAGGAAGCATTAGATAATAATCTTGATGCCATCTCAGTATCTAACGGCGACGCTGGCCATACAGTCATTGCAATATGGGCGCGGAAAATAGTCGATTCCTTCTTGGAACCAGCCTTCTCACTTTCCTTCAACCATTTTGTTGCCATGGCAACTGCTCGTTCAATCCAATCAGAAAAGTGATTGTCATATTTCTTTAAAGTCTCATTTTCATTTGAAGTACCAGATTTACAAACATCTTTCAAAAAAGTTAAAGCTTTTGTTGCAATTCTCAATAAAAACAAAAGAACATTGACAAAGGAAGATTTATAGTCACCAACAGCTAGCTTTAAACCATCTTCAATCAGCGACAAGAGGGATTTCAATGTTAACTCTGGTCCATTTTCAAGTTCAGTAATAAAATATCCATTGTACGTATTTAATTTAGACGGTTTGCAAGGAACAACATCAATTGCCGCTGTAGAGAGATCGTTACCCCATATTCCAGGCGAAAACAAGCATTCTTCAAATAATTTTTGTAGTCGACTGTCAAAAAGCGTGCCAACTCGATCTTTACCAAAAAATTGCAGCACTAATGGTATTCTCATATACGGTGTCGTTAAATACGTATATAATATTTCCGCTTCTTCCTGTGATAAGTTACCACTGAAATCTTCAAGAATTTGCTCGTGTAATATATCATCTTCAGTGACGCCTTTGAAATATTCGTCGTTTTGATCATTACTACCATCGGTTTTT